>JBBPBX010037952.1:0-22686 GCA_038048925.1 Garcialebias charrua
GTTTACATTCACTGTTTACATTTATTAATACTGTTTACATTTATTACTACTGTTTACATTTATTACTACTGTTTACATTTACACTACTTTTATATCTACACTACTGCTGATACATATACAGTATTCTCTGACTAGCCTTATTTAAGGATGCCCAATGTGCCTTATGTGCCTTACTGCATATGCCACTTTGCCTCTATACCAACATCAACTACCTCATACATATACTGTGTACATTAACTCATATGCTGCTTTGCCACTCTTTGCAAATGTCAATGCTAGAACCTTCAGTTTATTTTATAGATATACTTTTTATACTTTTTTATACTACTATGCAAAAACTCAGGACAGTATTACACTTTTATTATTTCATTTTATGCTTATGTTCATTAAATGTTTAGTGTTTTAGTGTTGGTGTAAATTTTCATACTTTTATACTACTATGCAAAAACTCAGGACAGTGTTACACTTTTACTATTTTATGCTTATGTTTATTAAATGTTTCAGTGTTTTAGTGTTTAAATGGTTACTGTTGCACCGAGGGACTGAGAGAAACGCAATTTCAATCCTATGTATGTCTTTGTCCTGTACATATTGCAGTTCTGACAATAAAGTTGACTTTGCCCTGATGCATGCTCAATAGTTGACTTTGAGGTATATGTAATGGTTTAGAGAACGATATGAAAGTTGCAAAAACAATGACTTTATTTTAAAAAATGAATAAAATTGGGTTTTTGGAAAAATATAAATAAATTTGTTTGTCTTAAAATGTATCAATGGTAAAGTATGATAAGTTATATGTAATGGTTTAGAGAACGATATGAAAGTTGCAAAAACAATGACTTTATTTTAAAAAATGAATAAAATTGGGTTTTTGGAAAAATATAAATAAATTTGTTTGTCTTAAAATGTATCAATGGTAAAGTATGATAAGTTATTTATTGTGTAATATTTTTTGTGGATTATTGTTGTTTGAATTGATTGTTTGAATTATTTTTGTTAAAAAAAAAGGGGGCCGACATACCGGTAATAAGATTTTATCTTCTTCTGCTTCCTTTCATTTCATGTAATTTTTGGTTTTTATTTACATGGAATTGTAAATAGTTTTTTGTTGTTTTAAATTTGAACTTTGAAATAAATAAAGAATATAAATAAAAGAAAAAAATTTGGTTCCGCCTTAAAGGTGCTATGTGTAACTTTCTGTAGAGTGCAGAACTTAGAAAAATTTTCAACAGGCAAAGCATTCTGATCCCTCCCCCTCAGAGCCATATATGGCTCTGAGGGGGAGGCTCTGCTGAGATTCAAATTCAAGCTCTGTTTTTATTGGCTGATTCAAATTCAAGCTCTGTTTTTAATTGGCTGGTTACAAACTCTGTTTTTATTGGCTGTCATTGTCCTGGTCACTCTGTGTTTTTAGTGTTTTTATAAATGCTGATAGAGAAGCAAGGGGACTATAGTTTTTTTCAGAGATTACTTTGTCTAACATCAGTTTGTCAGTAGATAGTGACAGAGTGAAGAAATATGTTAAAAATATATTGTTTGAAAAGTTACAGACTACATTACAATTTTACATACCCCAGCTTTAAGGTCCCGTTGAATAACAACAAAATAAAAGCTCGTCTTTGGTTTAACCACTGCAGTTTAAAAAAACAAAACAAAACAATCCATGTATCATTCGTTCTTGCTATTTTTAATTGCCAATCAAAAATCAAATAATGAAAAAGTGACTGGTTATTTTGTTTTTCGTTTTATTTTTTTAAACCAAAAACGAAAAATGGCCTGGTTTTTCATATTTCGTTTTTATGCTAAGGTCAAAAACACGAAATGGAAAATCGGGCACTTGAACAGAATTTGATTCTAATATTTAATTTGACGGCTTTACGTGACCCGGAAATGGTCTGTGCGCGGCACAATGGTGGCGCTAGAACCACACACTGTTTTGATTGAGGACTTGTTTAACAGCGGTTTGACACACACTGAATCTTCCTGCTCGTTGCAGCAGATGGGTATCTTACAATGCTCGGAAATGAGCGTCAGACGATTTTATGCTCGGCATGATCTGAGGAGAAAAAGATCTATGTCAGACGCAGAACTGGAAAGCGCTTTGATTCAGTCTATGTATGAGGTAAGTTGTCATTCGGATTCTCACAGTATATAGCAAACAGTGTTAGTAAATGTGTAATCCCGTGACAGACGGGACCATCATATGGCAGGAAGTTTATGACCGGCTATCTGTCTTCATTGGGGCTGCATGCAGGAGAGGGTCAGGTTGGAAGAACTCTTAAGAGAGCTTCATCAGCCATACCATGAATTCCGGCTTCAGGTAATTTTTGTGCTTTAAAAAGATCAATTTAGGCAGATAATGATAGGCTTAACCATTGATTTGTATTACTGAATTGGACACCTAGCCTCTGTAGGTAGTGACACACCTCCATAGACTCCATTACTATGCATTGAGTCATGTCAACAAAACCATACAGTGAGGGATGTGCATCAATCATAAAAATATTAGTAGCCCCCTATTTCTTATCCGACTAAATTATGAATTAAATTAAAATGGAGAAAATTGCTGATGTGATATGTAAAATCAAGTATTCTCCCAAGAGATAATTTTGTAAGCATCTGGGAACTTTTCATTATAGGTTTTTGCAAATGCATTTATGGAAGCTATCCATCAGAAAATCCAAGCTGTACAAACTGAGAGTCTGCAACTCAGATTTTCTTTGTCGGGAAATCTAATGTGTGGAAAATTAACATTTTTAAAAAGCAATCTATTTTTTACTCATCCATTTAAAAAAATAATAATTCAATTGCATTTAATTTTCATTTGGTTTCATTACAATTCAGTTTGAACAAACTTAACAGATAATCTACATCGTACCATCACACATCAAGCAGATAAATTCATGTTAATCTCTCTCCTTAGTGACATAATCTGAAGTGATTGCAATTAAATTAGGAAACTGAAGAATGTAATTAAAAACTCCATGCCAAAAATATTAATAATATATAATAATTTTTTGGAACAGCAAATTTGTCTTTGAGTGAGTTTGTCCAACATAAGGTTGTCAATATCAAGCTAGCATAACTGAGCTACTTCCCACATCTACGCCATTTTTTAAAATAAATTTATTTTAATGACCTGTACAATGTGGTAACCTTTGATCTTGCGATTTTGTTGTCATAATGTTAACAATTTATGGCAAAACATTGCACCCTTTTTGATATTCCTTGCATGACTGTCTGCTGCATCTAATTTTCACCACCATCCATGGATGTTCCTGAGTCCCGACTCAGTGCATAGCAATGGCACCTGTGCAGCGCACGATAAATCGTGATGTCCAATCCAGTAATACAGATCAGTGGGCTTAACCATGTGGATACCTCACGTGTGGGACTGAGATTGTTTTTAGTGAGAAAGTGAACATTTTGACAATAGCGATCCCTACTGGTAGGTTTACGTGTATGAAGATGACTGTTGTCAATCTAAACTGAACAGTTATAATTTTAATAATAATAAATAAATGTCCATTTTTGTCATCTGTGTATGTTTCCCATACATAGACGAAATTCATCTCTGCATTTAACCCAACCACCACCAGGTGGTGCAGTGAGCAGCCATAGAAAGCGCCCGGGGAGCTGGAGAAATAGGTGTGCACTCATAGACACCCCAAGGTGTGTAGTGGCCGGGGTTCGAACTCAAACCTGGGTCCTTCGGGTCCCAAGTCGGAAGCCCTGCCACTACACCATCTTGGCCCCTTGATAGAATCTATGGCAACAAACCTATGTTATATAGTTGATTTTACAGGTTCAAATGGCCCCTAAATTAAAATTAGGCCTGCGGACTAACATAAATAATATTTATTTGTTTACTGGTCATTTCTGAAAATGTAAAGTGCAAAAGAGTTGTTATAAAAACATTTTATGATGATGATGTGCTAATTATTTTATTTTTTTCCTCTGGGTGCTCGCAATTTAAATCCAACTCCATACCATGCAGAATATATGGGCCATAAACTTTATTTAGACCAAAATGAAAAGCTAGGGATGTTTGGAGTTACACATCAGAGTCAGAGTCAGAGAGTCTTTATTGTCATTTGCACCGCATGTGGTACATGTGATGAAAACGAGATTATGTACACGGGGTCCCAGTTACATCCAACAACAAATGCAAGAGAAAAACAGTAATAACATCTAGAATTAACTAAGAAAAACATCAACTAGTAATACACTAAGCCTAATATAGTGGGAATAAACAGCAGCACGAACATGAGTTTGTATGAGCAGATGGTCACAGATGAACACAGCAACAAGAAAACAGATCAGCATCAGCATGATGTGATATTTTGCAGTGTTTATTTTTTATTTTATTTTTATTTATTCATGAGTCTAACAGCCTCAGGGTAGAAGCTGTTCCTCAGTCTAGTGGTTCTACACTTGATGCTCCTCAACCTCCGTCCTGAGGGGAGTGGGGCAAAGAGTGAGTGTGCTGGATGAGTGAGGTCTTTCATGATGCAGGTGGCTCTTTTCCTGCATCTGGAGGTGTAAATGTCTGTGATGGTGGGGAGACTGACTCCAACAGACTTCTGTGCAGCCTTCACCACTCTCTGTAGAGCTTTCCTCTCTTCAACTGTGCAGCCTCCATGCCACACGTTGATGCTGGAGCACAGGATGCTCTCCACTGCACACCTGTAGAAGGAGGTGAGAACTGGGCTGCTCAGACCAGCACGTCTCAGCCGTCTGAGGAAGTAGAGTCTCTGATGACCTTTCTTGATCAGGCTGGTGGTGTTGTTGCTCCAGCTGAGGTTATCATTCATGTGTACACCCAAGTATTTGTAGCTGGAGACCACTTCCACTGCAGACCCACCTATTATCAGTGGGGCATGGGTGTGTTTGTTCCTTCTGAAGTCCACAATCATCTCCTTTGTCTTCTTCACATTCATGTGAAGATTATTCTCTTTGCACCAGCTCTCCAGGTGTTCCACCTCCTGTCTGTAGCTGGACTCATCATTGTTTGTGATGCATCCCACCACCGCTGTATCATCTGCAAACTTAACAATATGACAGCCTGGAAGTGTGGCTGTACAATCATATGTGAGCAGAGTGAACAGAAGGGGGCTCAGCACACATCCTTGAGGAGAGCCAGTGCTGAGGGTTATGGTGGAGGAGGAGAAGTTGTGGATCTTCACGGACTGTGGTCTGTCTGTTAAGAAGTCTAGTACCCAGTTACAAATAGAGGGGCTTAGTCCAAGTGTAGATAGTTTGTCTATCAGAGTTTGGGGGATCATGGTGTTGAAGGCAGATGTGAAGTCCACAAAGAGCAGACGCACGTATGAGTCCTTCTGATCCAGGTGGGTGAGAGCAGTGTGGACCACGGAAGAAATGGCGTCCTCTGTTGATCGGTTCTCACGGTATGCGTATTGATTTGACATGTTTTGGCTGTTGATGGCTACAGCAGCAAAATCGTTGCACGTTCAACTATGCCAGTGAAAAACAACCTTGGGATTTATGAGGATGTATACAGGTGAATATATTCACAACTGCCATTATTATTGTTAGAACTTTTCAGGCATGAATTCCATTTTTAAATATATACACTCATTGAATTGGTTAAATTCAGTGCAATCACATAAATAATATTTAATTTCAGATCTGCTGTCGTGAACCATGGCATGTGGGACCAAGTTCGCGTTGATCATGGCAAGGAGTTCTACTTGTGTCTTTACATGCAGGAGAGGCTGTCAAGATACAGACACAACCTCAGCAGATCACCATACCTCCAAACAACATCAACAAGGGTGAGTGTTTTATGAAAGCTCTAATAGAAATTATTAGTGCCTCATGCACTGTCACCTTTCCTAATTTAGGATGAGCATTTAACATATTTAAACATGACTCAGCTCTCCAAGAAACCTTGTGGAACTACTGCACATGTGCAATTGTCTTTCTGTGGTGTGCAATTTGTTTTTTACTATTAGCTTTAATAATAAAATTTGATCAAAATGGTGGTGTCCATCAGAGGCACGCAGTCATGGAACACTGCCAGCCCATAACAGGAATTGTGGCACCTACTCCAGCTTTAAAAATACTTTGAAACATTGGTTGAAAACTAACTGGAGGTGCACTCATATGTATATTATGGATAATTTTGTTATCCTTATTTTAACTTCATTTTGTTTGTGTAGTACATAGGTAATGTTTATGTGATGCTTCTTGTTCTTACCTGCCTTAGGACAATAAATGAAAACTAGCTGTTGCGCTAACTCCGTCATATTTACATTGATGCTTACTGCTGACATGTTCTTATTATGCAATGTTCTAAAAAATAAATAAATAAATAAACCTACATATAAAAACATGTTCTGGTGTTCATTGTTCATACTTATTTCTACATATTTTTTATTATCTCCTCTGAATTGATTTGATTCTTATTAATAGGTAGTTTTATATCATAAATAATGTAAAAATTGAGTCGAACTGCTTGTATGTGTGTCACAGACATACTTAGAAAATTAAGACGATTCTGATTTTAAAATGATCAATAGCATGTTACATTTTCTGCTTTTGTATTTCCCTTCCACCTAAAAACATCAGAACCTTCGAGTGGAGAGGTTGTGGCCAGAGGTCAACAATCGTGTGAACTATCCACTTAAACGGGCTCTGGTGCACCTGCTGGACCAAGAGGTTGTGAATATGGAGGACAACCTCACTAGATTCTGCATCTCAAATCTGACATGTCAAGTAAGCCAAATTGGACTTGACAGAGTGGTGCGTTCATGGAATGCACACAAGATCCCAGGTATGCTTAACCGAGTATTTACACTTTAGAAATATTAACTAGTTGTTTCCATTCCCAATCTAACCAATGCTGTTTGACTCCATGTCTTAGGTCGTGGAATACCCAATGAACTTGCTGCTGGTGGCTGTCCATCTAAAGTCTCTGAGGAGCTTCTTCCTTGTGCTTCTGTTGTGGCAAACCTGTATGAGCAACACTTGGGATCTTCACTGACTTGGGAGTCCACATTCGGAGCTGATCCGTTTTCATCTGAAGAGGGCAGATGCCATGCAGAGCAAAGTTTTGCAGAAAACTACCCTGACATCTCTCTTCTTTTTAATCATGTGGTAAACAATGATGATACTCCTTTCCAAGATGCTTTAATCTGCCTAATCAAAGTCAACTTTATTGTCAGATCTGCAATATGTACTGTACAGGACATACACAGGACCGAATGAATGATGAATGTGACTGCAAGATACGTCTGAAAAAATAAACACTTTTTTATGTTCTTAGCCCATGGTGTTCTTGAGTAACTGGAAAAGCAGAACCTTTTGTATGCTTTTTTAATTATTAAAAAACCTGGATGTTGTTCATATATTTCAAAGCTGCCATGCCTCTAAGTGGTCAGATGAATAATTTGGCAAAATTGTATTGCTTTGAACCATTTTATTTAACCTTTCTAGGCTTACAAAGGCATATAAAAAAATTACAAAAGCTTCCTGCATTTTAGGTTGACTTTGAATTAGTCTGAAGTTGAGCTTAAAACTCGACAGCATAGCAACATAACTGAGTCCTAATTTCCAATGCTTCCATTTGGATAACAGTAAGAGAATATAACAAAATAGTGCAAATATTAGGTACTCTCTTACAGCACTGAAATATTTAGGAAAAATGAGAACACAATGAAGATGCATAAACGTTTTCAAAATTCAAAAGTGCTTTGAGTGCATCAATAAAAAACATTAGAGGAACAAAACAAAGAACAGCATGAGCACAATACTGTACACTTTTACAGTATGCTATCCAGTGCAGCCAGTGCATCAGACAATCCAGTGAGTCTTTGTGTATGGTTGTCAAAATCATCCGCTCGGCATTTTGGGCAAAATAGAGAATTTTGCTGCCACTGTTCGATGCAGATCCTGCAGCCAACAATGCTATGGCAACAGGATGAAACCATGGGCTCAACCACTGGACCTGCAAATTTAATTCAGAAAATGTATTTTTTTAATACAGTAATTGCATACGTAGTTATATTATTTATAGCTTTTTCATGAACATTGGTACACGAGTCGCACTGACTTCTGCCAGCAAAAGACAAAACTTTTTATTTACCCTTGCAGATGACACAGGCAAAGGCATCTTTCACAGCTGCTGCTTCAGCCTCTGTCAAGGACACTGTTGTTCTTCGGTTGGAACTTGCCAGGTTTGCCAGCTCTTTAATTGTAGTTGACACGTCCCGGAGACCCTGTGCTGCTAGGACCACCTCTTCAATTGTATCAAACACTGCATCTAGACCATTATCATCTCGCCGACTGAAAAACAGGCAAATATATACATGTTACAACCTACTTGGTCTCAGCAATACAGTAGTAAAAATGTAATTATTGTAACCTGTTGTGTAGTCCTGTTGACTGTGTCATATCTCAAACCCAGCATTCAAAATGCAATAATTCCACAATTGCAACTTCCAATGATCTGTCAAACTAATCCATACATTATAATTGAGCAAAGTCTATAAGTTAATGTAATCATAGTGATCATACCAGACATTCCAGAGACTTGAATGGCCTATATTGGCATCAGTTCTAACAAAAAAGATCCTCTTCAGGTAAGGAGAATATTCATATTATGCCATCGTGATGACTGACAAATCAAGTTTGCATACCTCAACCTTCTTTTTTTGCTTCCTTGTAACTGCTGAAAATCTCCTTAACAGCACAGACTTTTCTTGCATTCTGTTTCCAAAATGCTGATCCTTAAAGCTGCTATATGTAACTTTTCTAACAATATATTTTTAACATATTTCTTCACTCTGTCACTAGATTGATGTTAGAGAGGTAATCTCTGAAAAAAACTAAAAAAAAATATTGTCCCCTTGCTTCTCCAGGTGGTAAATAAGCATTTCTAAAAAGAAAAAGTGACCCGCCATTTTCCAGCCAATAAAAACAAAGTTTGTAACCAGCCAATAAAAACCGAGCTTGAATTTGAATCAGCCAATAAAAACAGAGCTTGAATTCAAATTTCAACAGACCACAAGGGGGCAGAGCCATATATGGCTCTGAGGGGGAGGGATCAGAATGCTTTGCTTGTTGAAATTTTTTCTAAGTGCTGATGTTCTACAGAAACTGCAGACTGAACCTTTAAAGACCGTGTAAAGTGAAATTAAATGTGTGTTTTTAGTTTGTCACATGGCATAAATATGTGTTATTAATCACCCATTTAAATCTGACTGATTAAAAACATTGTTTACCTTATAAAATTAAGTCTCAAAAATCATGAAAAAACATGATTTTGCCTTGCCCTGGAACGCTGGGGGCGTGTCAGTGCGTGGGCGTGGTTTCAGCGCAGCTGCGCTCGTGTCCTGCCCCTGCCCTGAGCTGACTCTGTGGAGAGGCAGGCAGCAGAGATCCAGTAAACCTGCTCTGTTTTTATCCGAGTTCTGTCTGTAACAGCAGCTACTTTTTCCAAGAGTTACGCTGTTTTTGTAAATAGTTTTCTTGTGTGTTTTTAATCTGGAATGAATAAAAAAAAAAAAAAAAAAAAGAGTTGTACCATGCGGGATTTGAACCCGTGGGGTTTGGGACGGAAGGCAAGCGCCTTATCCATTGACCTATCCAAGCATTACAGATACTCGGTATAAAACCACGCAGTTTAAAAACATGTTATGATTTGTACGGGTGCCCTGACCATTGCGACATCCAGGGAGGATGCACGAACGAGGCATAATTGATTAGCTAGCTAACAATGAACAAAATATCTATGCTATTGCTATCTGATGCTATCTGCGATTCGCGAGTGAACGGCTCCACCGAGGCGAATTTATACGGCTGGAGCTGCAGGGGGTGGGGCTATACTAATGAGGACCGCGTGACGAAACGCGGTCACATTTAAAACACGCCTAAAAAATCCTGAAATAGAAATATGTTTATACACAGTTTGCTCTATAACTCCAAAATTAATTGAGCTACAATTTTGAGACTTTTTACTCATTTACAAGATTACAATTATGACATTTATAATGTTTATTGAAGAAAATGTTGAAATTCACTTTACACGGTCTTTAAAAGAAAATAGTTTACATTTTTCAGAAATGAACTGTAATAAAAGGTAGTTTTGTTTAAACAAGAGTGGTATACAGGGAACCCCCGACCTACGAACGAGTTTGGGACCTAAGAACCGTTCGCAGCTCGATCCGTTCGTAGGTAGGGGGTGAAAATTATATTAAAAAATTATTCATTCATTCATTCATTCAACCTTTATTTATCATGCTAACGGAGCGCGCGCACACATTTAAGCATGTAAAGTAGTGTACTGTAATGTTAAACATTGCTATTCACATTTACAGAATAAATAAAAATATATTTTCTTACTTTGAGATGGTCAAAGCCGACATAGGTTGCCATGCGTTGATTGTTTTCGGGCCAAGCAGCGCGGGGGCCGGCAAGCCACCGCAGCTGCTCCAGACCTGTGTTAGCTAGCTGGCTAGCTTCTGCTAGCCAAGCCATGAGCTAGTGTTGGAGCGGCGGCGCGATCAATCTGCAGCTGCTGCTCCAGCCGCTGCTCCAGCCTGAGACGTCCACAGAGCTATTCCAGCTAGTAATTAATCCATATGATGCGATCCTGGTCACCAGTGTTCAAAAGGCCGGCTCCCGTGTTAGCTCCAGTGTTAGCTCTGGAGCTAGCCAGGCCGGAGGTGTAGCCAGGCCGGCCGGAGGTGTTCGCACGGCGGCCTGGCACGATCGGCGATAAATCCGCTGCTGCCTGAGACATCCACAAAGTTCACAGAGACGTTTCCAGCTAGTAATTAATCCATATGAAGCCATCCTGGTCACCAGTCTTCGTCCGGCTCTCGGCAGCTAACCTAAGATGGCGTCCGGTGTTCTACATTAATTTGTGACCGGAGACCCCAGTGACTGAACCTAAAATAGCGTCCGGTGTTCTACATTAATTTGTGACCGTGTAAACTGAAGACCTACTTCCTGTTGCCCAAGATTGCTCAAAAATTGCTCAAAAATGATCAGAAATGATCTTTTTTATCATAATTATTATTTATAAAGCCTTTAAAACAACCAGAGCTGCAACAAAGTGATGTACACATGAAATTAAGAACATTTAAACACAAAAAAAAAAAAAAAATTTTTTTTTTTTTTTTTAAATTCATATTTTTATTAAATATGATATGTTCGTAGGTCCCGTGGTTCGCAGGTCGATGGGGTCGTAGGTCGGGGGTTACCTGTAAATACTCATTTTTATTTATTTACCTCTGGTTCCCTCTGTATCCAAAATCTGTTTTCCCTGACCATCAGTAAGGATGAACAAGTCTTCTTGTTCAAGAGCATCATTTACTTTACTTGTGATGCCCATGACAGATGCCTCAAATTCTGAGAATCGAACTGTCAGGGTTTTGCTTGTTTCCAATCTGCCCTCCACAAGATCAGCAATGAAGATGGTCCTGGAGATGAAAATAGTTTTTTAATTCACTGTAATAGATACACTCTCATATTAGCCTGATACCTATGTGTTAAATCATTTGATCACCTTTGGAATGTCTTTGCCATGGGTGTTCTTGGAGAAGGCCTTGCAGTTAAAGCTGAACCCGCAGCAGCACTGGGTGGTCGGCGGAAGGAGAAGTGGGTAGGGTTCAATGGTGTAGGCACACTGGATGGCTCCGCCACTGCGTCGCTCTCTCCATGCACTTCATAATGCCCCTTTACCGTGAGGTCAATAGTGCTGAAGTGACCACCATTTCCAGGAAATATGGCAACATTGGCATCATCCATGATATAGACACTGGAGCCATGAACCTTTGTAAAAGGAATAGTATTTATTATAATATAATGTGATTTATAATGCACTTTACATCAAATAAATGACTAAAAATTAACTCAAGTAAACGACCACAAATGTACAGATAAAAACGTAAAAATCTTTAAAACCTAAAACAACCAAGCCCCCCCTCACCCCCAAAAAATAAGTAAAATTAATCAAAAAAATTAAAGCTACTGCAGAGAGTAAATATAACAAAACACACTGAATAATACTATGAATTATTAAGCTAATATAGCAGGTATTGAAAATGTAGGCTAAGCTGCCTTTTGTGGTTAAAAGTTCTGTACAATTCAATTTCACAAAAAAGTTTCTTTAACACAATTTATACCTGGAAAATCCTGCTGATTTTTTCAGTTGTCATGTCCTCCTCTTTGCTTTGATCCTCAAAATAATACATAACTTTCCATGGCAGGTTGTGGCAGGCAGGTCCCAAACGTGCTGTTTCGTTTCGTCCTCTTCTGTTTCTTCTTCTTTTAGGGATTTTTGGCAGTTCGCATAACGCTTAGGTGTTCATTGCCGCCACCAACTGGAGTGTATTTTTCTTGCTAACTCTCCTTAAGAAACTTCCGGGTCACGTAAAGTCGTCAAATTAAATATTAAAATCAAATTCTGTTCAAGTGCCCGATTTTCCATTTCGTGTTTTTGATCTTAGCATAAAAACGAAATATGAAAAACCAGGCCATTTTTCGTTTTTGGTTTAAAAAAATAAAACGAAAAACAAAATAACCAGTCACTTTTTCATTATTTGATTTTTGATTGGCAATTAAAATTAAAAAGAACGAATGATACACCGATTCAAAACGTATCCATTTTTTATTTTTGCAATTTCCGTTTTTTTAAATTTCGTTTTAAAAATGAAAAAACGAAAAAAACAAATGCTTATTTTGTTTTTTCAATTTTGTTTTGAAACGAAAAAACCAAAGAAGGAACCATACATCATACATACATTACATCAGGGAGGAGACTGAGGAGTCTCCAGGCTCGAACCAGCAGACTGAGAGACAGCTCTGTTCATCAGGCAGTCAGGATGCTAAACACTCTGCCTGCTCTGCCTCCCCTCCCATTTGAACTGCCTTAACACAAAAAACTTTCTCACACATTACCACTCAACACAAAGTTTTTAACACTGGACCCTGTGTCATCAAACGGGTTATTCACTAAACTCTCAGTCATGTGCTCATTCAGTTTGCACTACTTCTCATATTTGCACTAATGTTTGTATTACATTACTGCCTATAGTCATACTACTGTTTACATTCACTGTTTACATTTATTAATACTGTTTACATTTATTACTACTGTTTACATTTACACTACTTTTATATCTACACTACTGCTGATACATATACAGTATTCTCTGACTAGCCTTATTTAAGGATGCCCAATGTGCCTTATGTGCCTTACTGCATATGCCACTTTGCCTCTATACCAACATCAACTACCTCATACATATACTGTGTACATTAACTCATATGCTGCTTTGCCACTCTTTGCAAATGTCAATGCTAGAACCTTCAGTTTATTTTATAGATATACTTTTTATACTTTTTATACTACTATGCAAAAACTCAGGACAGTATTACACTTTTATTATTTCATTTTATGCTTATGTTCATTAAATGTTTAGTGTTTTAGTGTTGGTGTAAATTTTCATACTTTTATACTACTATGCAAAAACTCAGGACAGTGTTACACTTTTACTATTTTATGCTTATGTTTATTAAATGTTTTAGTGTTTAAATGGTTACTGTTGCACCGAGGGACTGAGAGAAACGCAATTTCAATCCTGTGTATGTCCTGTACATATTGCAGTTCTGACAATAAAGTTGACTTTGACTTTTGACTTTGATACATGGATTCGGCTACATGTCTGTGATGATCATATTTAAAATGCTGTTTGTGAACTCAGCTGTTTGGACAACTGAACATCCTGGAGCCCTTTGTACAAAGCTGTCCAATGTTTGACTGCCATTTACTGAAAAGAAGTATAACATGATTTGTTTGTTTATTGCTATGCCTTAATATATACAGTACATTTCAAGTGTACTTCATTGGATATTATAAATTTATTGAATATTGTTAAGGGGTAATCTACACTTCCTTATGACCCTGCTGCATTCAAAGTATCTATTTTATTTGATTTTTTCATTTTAAGCTTTATCCAAGTGTGAGGTTTAAGGATGTTTTAATTAAAACCCTCTGTCACTGAATTATTTTTAGCCATCACAGAAAATTTGAAATGCAGTAAAATAATGTTCATGGGTTAGAAAACTGAATCGTATCTTTATGTTAGAAATTCAATAAGATAGATAATGTAAAAGTTTGAGTTTGCGCATTGAGTTCTGCAGATTGTATTATTATTTAGTCTTGGTGGCTTAGCTAAAAACAGATATGACAGAATCAGAATAAACTTTATTATCATTGCACTGCATTGCTGGTTCCCATTTTTAAGAACAAGGGTGATGTACAAAGTTGTAGCAACTACAGGGGAATTAAGTTGATGAGCCACACGATGAAGATCTGGGAGAGAGTTGTGGAAGCAAGACTTAGACAAGAGGTGACTATCTGTGAGCAGCAGTATGGTTTCATGCCAAGAAAGAGCACCACAGATGCATCTTTGCTTTGAGGATGTTGATAGAGAAGTACAGAGAGGGTCAGAAAGAACTCCATTGTGTGTTTGTGGATTTAGAAAAAGCATATGACAGGGTGCCAAGAGAGGAGGTGTGGTATTGCATGAGGAAATCTGGAGTGGCAGAAAAGTATGTTAGACTGGTACAGGACATGTATGAAGACAGCAGGACAGTGGTGAGATGTGCTGTAGGAGTGACAGATAGCTTCAAGGTGGAGGTGGGAGTGCATCAAGGATCGGCTCTGAGCCCCTTCTTGTTTGCTCTGGTGATGGACCGACTAACAGATGAGGTCAGGCAGGAATCCCCATGGACTATGATGTTTGCAGATGACATTGTGATATGTGGTGAGAACAGGGAACAGGTGGAAGAGAACTTGGAGAGGTGGAGGTATGCACTTGAAAGAAGAGGAATGAAAGTCAGCCGTAGTAAGACAGAGTACATGTGTGTGAATGAGAGGGAGGAGGTGGAACAGTGAGGCTACAAGGAGCAGAGGTCACAAAGGTGCAGGACTTCAAGTACTTGGGGTCCACTGTCCAGGAAAATGGGGAATGTGGTAAAGAGGTGAAAAAGAGAGTCCAGGCAGGATGGAGTGGATGGAGAAAAGTTTCAGGAGTGATTTGTGACAAAAAGGTGTCAGCAAAGGTCAAAGGAAAAGTTTACAAGACAGTGGTGAGACCAGCTATGTTGTATGGTCTGGAGACAGTGGCATTGACAAAAAGACAGGAGAAAGAACTGGAAGTAGCAGAAATAATAATAATAATAATAATTAATTCAATTTATAACGCACTTTTCATTACTGAAAATCTCAAAGTGCTACACATATATTGAATGCTACACACATTCATAAACCGGTGGCGGCAGACTACCATGCAAGGTGCTTTCCAGTCCTACCGGGAGCAACTCAGGGTTAAGTGTCTTGCCCAAGGACACAACGACACATGGTGCGGGTCCCGGGAGTCGAACCGCCAACTTTCCGATCGGGAGACGACTGCCCTTACCACTACGCCACGGCCGCCCCACAAATGAAGATGCTGAGGTTCTCCTTAGGAGTGACAAGGATGGATAAGATCAGGAATGAGATAATCAGAGGTACAGCACATGTTGAACAACTGGGAGATAAAGTTAGGGAGGCCAGACTGAGATGGTTTGGACATGTCCAGAGGAGGGACAGTGGGTATATTGGTAGAAGGATGTTAGAAATGCAGCTGCCAGGAAAAAGACACAGAGGAAGGCCAAAGAGGAGATATATGGATGCAGTTAGAGAGGACATGAAGGTAGTTGGAGTGAGGACAGAGGATGCAGAGGACAGAGTGAGGTGGAGGAGGATGACTCGCTGTGGCGACCCCTGAAAAGGGAAAAGCCGAAAGAAGAAGAAGAAGATCATTGCACTGAGATACAATGAGGACATGTACGTACAGTCGTCTGAAAGATGGACGTAGTGCACAAAGCTGCTGCTAATTAGCGCGGCCCTCTTATTCTTATTCAGAGTAATATTTTTGCTTTGATGAGAAAAGGGGAAGAAAACATGAGGAGAGACTGTATAAAAAAAGATCTCTCACACCTTGCCCTAGACGGCACGGTTTGAGGCTTCAAATAATCTACCACAACAAAGCAACATAAATAGACTTGATACATAAAGGTCGGTGAAGACATTGAATTTTAAGGGAAGGTTGTAGTATAGTCCAGAGCCCCCCTCTCAGCCATTGTCCAGATGAGGTGTTAGTTATGATCAGCTTGTTTGAGGTTCCGTCACATGTCTACGGCCTTGGGGAAGGGAGGGTTGAGGAGACAGAGTGTCTTTGTTTTTCCTATACATGCCAGGAGGAGTTGAGATAAGTCCGCCGTCAAGGCCACAGTTTGGGTCAGGCAGAACTTGTAAATTGCCATCGTCTTCCAGAAAGAAACGTGGCCGGAAAAAGATCCTGAATCATTGTGATCGGCGATCACTTAAACGTTTGGTGAAACAAAATAAAATAAAATTACAACAGTAGCTCTCTGGGATATGTTTAATGGTGAAAGTAAGAATATTTCCACATGTACAATGTGAAGGAACTCAAGGGACTGGGACTGAACAGCTGTGTAGCCTTAAGAAAACCACTAACCAGTGACACTTTAGTAAAGAGCAATGGAAGAAGATCATGTGGTCTGATGAGTCCAGATTGACCCTGTTCCAGAGTGATGGGCACATCACAGTAAGAAGAGAGGCAGGGAAGTGATGCATACATCATGCCTAGTGTCTAATAATCAATACAAGATCTTAGTGAAAAATTAATGCAACACTGGATGGAAATAGATCTTGTGATATTGCAGAAGTTTATCGAAACAATGACACAGCGAATGCGTGCCATAATCAAAGATAAAGGCGGTCCAACAAAATATTAGCGACTCTTGTTTTTTATTTTTCCATTGATTTTTTGGCCAGGCAGTGTATTTTGCAAAGAGAACATGCGGACAAGTTTGATGTAGGCAGCGGGTGTTTTCTCTTCAGACGCTACAACATCGATGACGTGCTGTTGGTTACTCCACTTCTGCTTTGCAGTGGAAGCATTGTGCTATGTTGTCTTTTCTGTTTAGCCTAAAATGTTCCCAAACTTTGAACAGTTTTTGTTGTTTTCGGAGCTCTTCTTCTGAGCAGTCTCCGTTTCCCTCCATAGCTACAAACTTAACACATATGCATTAGCAGAAGTGCTAGCGTTGTGCAACACAAAAACCTTCTGGCTAGACCACATTGCTGTGAATAGTTTAACAAAGCTTCAACAATCACTGTGCAAGGGGTGGGTACACCCTGGACAGGTCTCCAGTCCAGCACAGGGAAACAGAGAAAAACAATCAATCAATCTCTCTCACACCTAGGGACATTCAATCTAACATGTATGTTTTTGGTCTGTGGGAGGAAATCGGAGTGACTGGAGAAAATCAACGCATGCACGGAGGGAACATGCAAACTCCACCCAGAAAGGTCCCTGGAGTGGAATTTGAACCGGGGACCTACTTGCTGAGAGGCAGCAGTTTTACCCGTTGCGCCACCGTGCTGCCCACCTGTGTTCCTCTCATTCCAATTGAACTGATCCATTATGAATCATTTTGAAATCAACACATTGTAAAGGATTATGAGGAGGTCAATATTAATACTGACCTCTTTACCTTAATTAATTTACTTATTCAGATTGAATAGTAATTTCACGGGTTCTTTCTTTTTCAGTTTACCCAATATTTCTGTGATCTTTACGATGGATAAATAAACAAAGCCATTAAGTGACACAGACGTTAACTTAGTTGGTATGCCAGGCGACACTACCATTTATTTAAAATAAATCACTAAATTAACACCATTACACTTGATTGATATGATTTCACTTTCTTTCAATTTAATACGTCAGCACACTTAAATTCAACACAACAGACTTCAATACTGGATGTTAACATATTTAGTCTGTGGGCTCTTTAGCTTAAAATAGTTTCCAGCTTTAGCTTAAAATAGTTTCCAGCTTAGAATTGAGGGAAAGGAGAGGAGGAAAGATTTAAGAAGAATTGGGAGGTTAAGAGAGGAAGTTTATCTTGCATTTATGAAACCAGATGACACTCTTCCATACGCGTCCAGCTAAGATATCATCACACCTCCAGCAAGCAAACAGCGGCTCCTTTACCTTAAGACGTCCGCCTCGGTTCTGGTAAAGAGCTGTGATCAGCCTTGGACGAACGAGTCGTCGGTCCCGCAAGTCCAAGCTGGACTCCACACGTGTTTACCTTGTCGGTGTCGGTGATACTCGCTTTCGTCGGCAGAAGCCGTGGCAGTCGTGGTTTTTGGCTCAAGATAACTTATTCCAGGAAGGAATAACAAAGTTTTGAGCTTACGCTCATTCGACGTGGACTCATAACAGCAGGTTATCAGTCCTTAGCTGAAGACGAAGGTCGTTAGCTCTTGACCAAACGTACCCCAGCTCTTTGGGAAAGGTTCACATCTCTTTGAAGTTCCCAGAGACTCTGAGGAACCTTCTGGTTCCTTCCAAACTCTTGCAGACTCTTGCAGACTCTTGCAGACTCTGAAGTTCCAGCAACAGCTTAGAACTTGCAGGATCAAAGAGGAGTGAGACTTGTCTCTTTTTCATTGGTCCACTTGTTATCACTATCCAAGGTGAAATTCAGCGCAGAGAAGGAAATTGTTTAGGAAAAGTATCTGAGTGAGAGACTTTCAGACGCTAGATGAGAGTTTTAGCTGAAACTCGACAAAAACAATTTCAGTGTAAGTCAGTTTGACATTTTAGCTGAACTTTGACACCTTTTCACTTGCAGAAATGACACATTGATGTTTCACATTTAAAGAATAACAGCATATAACATATATCATGAAAATGACAAAAGTTATTCTTTTGATCACATTAGAATAAAATCAAAGATAGAAATAGTCTCTTTTGATGACTATATTCTCAGATTACAACTAATGGAATGATTTTGTGGTAAATGTCTTGCTTTACTGAGAGGTCAGTAAAGGTCATCACTGGACAGTTCAAAAACCTTAGTTTGACCCTGGGTAGGTCCACTACAACATGATTAAAGTGCAGTTTCTTTATTGTCACAAAAATTAATGCTTTTTTCTGTTTTCACTTCCAGAGATTAGAGAGGATCAACAGGAACCAGAACTCCCACAGATTAAAGAGGAACTGGTGGAACCAAAACCTCCACAGATCAGAGAGGACCAGGAGGAACCAGAACTTCCAGATAACAAAGAAAACCAAGAAGAACCTGGACCTCCACAGATTAAAGAGGAACTGGTGGAACCAAAACCTCCACAGATCAGAGAGAACCAGGAGGAACCAGAACTTCCAGATAACAAAGAAAACCAAGAAGAACCTGGACCTCCACAGATTAAAGAGGAACTGGTGGAACCAAAACCTCCACAGATCAGAGAGAACCAGGAGGAACCAGAACTTCCAGATAACAAAGAAAACCAAGAAGAACCTGGACCTCCACAGATTAAAGAGGAACTGGTGGAACCAAAACCTCCACAGATCAGAGAGAACCAGGAGGAACCAGAACTTCCAGATAACAAAGAGAACCAAGAAGAACCTGGACCTCCACAGATTAAAAAGGAGCTGGAGGAACTCTGTATCAGTCAGGATGAGGAGCAGTTGGTTCTGAAGCTGGAGGCTGAGACCTTCAGGGGGACTCCTGCTAATGAGCAAAGATACCACTGGGAACCAGAACCACAATCGGACCGCCTCCTTTGTCCAAACGGTCCTGAAGCTGAGGACCAGGATCAAACAGGAAACAGGACCAGATCCAGCAGAGACGAGGAGCTGAAACCAAAGAAGAGAAGTCCAGACACCAGAGATCCCAGAGACTATGTGGACCATCCAGAACTAAAGAGACGGAAGAACATGTCAGAACATGTCAGAACTCACACAGGTGTGAGGTCCTTCTCATGTCAGACCTGTGGAAGAAGTTTCAGACATGGAGGTACTTTGTTTTATCACATGAAAACACACACAGGTGAGAAGCCCTTCCCATGTCTCACCTGTGGAAAGAGTTTAACTTCTAAACATGCTTTGACCCATCACATGTATATTCACACAGGTGAGACGCCCTTCTCGTGTCTCAACTGTGGAAAGAGTTTCAGACATAGAGCTACTTTGTCTAAACACATGAAAACACACACAGGTGTGGGGCCCTTCCCGTGTCTCACCTGTGGAAAGAGTTTCACTCGTAAATGTAATTTGAAAGATCACTTGAAGATTCACACAGGTGTGAGGCCCTTCCCGTGTCTCACCTGTGGAAAGAATTTCACTCGTAAATGTGATTTGACCTATCACATGAAGATTCACACTGGTGAGAAGTCCTTCACCTGTTAGACCTGTGGAAAAGGTTTTTAATAAAAAGACTGTTTGGATGAGACACCTGAGAGTTCACAGGTGAGTTGAAACACGGTTACTTGTCGGTTAAAGTTGGTCTGTATGGAAGCGGTTATGTCACATATTTAAAACAAAAATGGATTAGCAGAAATGCTTTTTCATTTCAAAGTCAAGCATCATTTTTTGACATAAATAAAATTTAAAATGAATAATCCAAACTGCATTTTCATTTTCTTCTTCGAGACTGCTCAATTTGTAAATTAATTAAAATGATAAATAAAATAACGTTTAACATTTAATTTTCAAAATATGTCCTAGTAAAAAGTGACCAAAATTCATTTTGAAATGTCAATTTTGAAAATTAAAATGAAATAGCAGAAATGCTTTTTCATTTCAAAGTCAAGCTGCCTTTTTTGTCTCATAAATAAAATTTAAATTAAATCATTTTCATTTTCTAAATCAAGACTGCTCATTGTGTAAATTAATTAAAAAGATAAATAAAATAACGTTTAACATTTAATTTTCAAAACATGTCCCAGTAAAAAGTGACCAAAATTCATTTTGAAATGTCAAATTTGAAAATTAAAATGTATTAGCAAAAAAGCTTTTTCATTTCAAAGTCAAGCTGCCTTTTTTGTCTCATAAATAAAATGAAAAATAAATCATTTTCATTTTCTTCTTCAAGATTGCTCATTTTGTAGCAGAACTGCAGAGGAAACTAAGAACAATTTTCATTTTCACTCTCAACCTGCTCCAAGTGTAACATTAATCAATCTCAGCTGGCAATTCCAAATGGCTGCTTCACAACGCCCACTGAATCACTGATTGGCTGTTTTAGCAGCAGGCAGAGTTTTAGACAGGAAAGTGTCCTGCTGCTGCTGCTTGGTTAAACAGATGTCTCCCTCCAGTGTGCGTGCACATACAGCTGCTCCGCTGCAGAGGTTGCAAAGCTATACAGTATATGTTAGTGTTACTGAGTTAAATTTCTGTTAATAACTGATTACAAATCAACGTATTTTACATGGGCGTAGCCAGGATTTTCTGAGGGGCGATTCCTTAAATCCAAAACTGGAACTGCAACATGCAACATACTTGGTAGTCTAGTGGCTAGAGCGTTGGGTTTTCCATCTAAGTCTTTTCTTGACGTGAGTTCGAATCCCACTCGGGACAACTTATTTTACGTTCATCTTTTATTGGAGAAAAAAAAGAAGGAGTTTGTGTTTATGCCTGTGGTTAACACAAACTCCTTCTTTTTTTTCTCCAATAAAAGACAAACGTAAAATAAGTTGTCCCGAGTGGGATTCGAACTCACATCAAGAAAAGGCTTGGAACTAAAGCCCAACGCTCTAACCACTAGACTACCAGGTATGTTGCATGTTGTAGTTCCAGTTTTGGATTTAAGGAATCGCCCCTCAGAAAATCCTGGCTACGCCCATGTAAAATACGTTGATTTGTAATCAGTTATTAACAGAAATTAAACTCAGTAACACTAACATGCTCTATTGTATAGCTTTGCAGCTTCTGCAGCGGAGCAGCTGTGTGTGCATACGCACTGGAGGGAGACATCTGTTTAACCAACAAGCGGCAGCAGGACACTTTCCTGTCTCTGCCTGCAGCTAAAACAGCATATCAGTGATTCAGTGGGCGTTGTGAAGCAGCCATTTGGAATTGCCAACTGAGATTGATTAATGTTACACTTGGAGCAGGTTGAGAGTGAAAATGAAAATGCAAATTGTTCTTAGTTTCCTCTGCAGTTCTGCTACAAAATGAGCAAACTTGAAGAAGAAAATGAAAATGATTTATTTTTCATTTTATTTATGAGACAAAAAAGGCAGCTTGACTTTGAAATGAAAAAGCTTTTTTGCTAATACATTTTAATTTTCAAATTTGACATTTCAAAATGAATTTTGGTCACTTTTTACTGGGACATGTTTTGAAAATTAAATGTTAAACGTTATTTTATTTATCTTTTTAATTAATTTACACAATGAGCAGTCTTGATTTAGAAAATGAAAATGATTTAATTTAAATTTTATTTATGAGACAAAAAAGGCAGCTTGACTTTGAAATGAAAAAGCATTTCTGCTATTTCATTTTAATTTTCAAAATTGACATTTCAAAATGAATTTTGGTCACTTTTTACTAGGACATATTTTGAAAATTAAATGTTAAACGTTATTTTATTCATCATTTTAATTAATTTACAAATTGAGCAGTCTCGAAGAAGAAAATGAAAATGCAGTTTGGATTATTCATTTTAAATTTTATTTATGAGTCAAAAAATGCTGCTTGACTTTGAAATGAAAAAGCATTTCTGTTAATCCATTTTAGTTTTAAATATGAGACATAACCGCTTCCATACACCAGCTGCTCAACAGCTAAG
>JBBPBX010037953.1:8514-26774 GCA_038048925.1 Garcialebias charrua
ATGTACAGGACATACACAGGACCGAAATTGCGTTTCTCTCAGTCCCTCGGTGCAACAGTAACCATCTAAACACTAAACACTAAAACATTTAATAAACATAAGCATAAAATAGTAAAAAAGTGTAACACTGTCCTGAGTTTTTTCATAATAGTATAAAAGTATGAAAATTTACACCAACACTGAAACACCAAACACCCCTAAAACACCAAACACCCAATGAACATAAGCATAAAATGAAATAATAAAAGTGTAATACTGTCCTGAGTTTTTGCATAGTAGTATAAAAAGTATAAAACGTATATCTATAAAATAAACTGAAGTTTCTAGCGTTGACATTTGCAAAGAGTCATCAACATCTCCAAAAGTTTGGTCTGTGTTGTAAAAAGCTGCACTTTGAACCTGCAGAAGGAATGTTGTTGTTGGAATATGGGGAGATGTTTTGTTTTGGCTACTGGGGGGATGTTTTGAGCACACAAAAGACTTCAGCCCCAGGGGGTCACACAAACCTAATTGAATGCAAATTCCTCAATCTGTCATTTTACAGTCTCCCATGGGAGCTATATGTAAAATATGTACAAGTACATATGTTTGGTATTCCTAGTGTTAAGCATTTTTAGACGTTTTAAACGCTTCACAAGGGCAAAAGAAAATTGTATTTTCATCAACTTACCGGAGAAAACACGTCTGAAAAATCAACAATGAACTACGTTTGATGCTAGCAGCACTGCTGTTTGGAACAGTTTGGTGGAACAAATCGCCCCCTCCATGACCCACGTGACTTCCGCATTCCATTCGTACAATGGGAGTCTATGGAAGTGTCGCAACTCTCTCTCTCTAGGGCTCTGGTAGTGACCAATCAGCTGCTTCTAATCAGTTTGACGGCTCTGGTTGTTATGTAGGCTGCACTACAAACTTATGAATCCCCTGAAAGCACCATGAGCCACACAGTATAGTACTTTATACTCTGAGTGTGCACGTGGAGCTGTGTTTCTTTCTGCTGTGCTTATCTGGCATGGTGAACATCTGGGGACCCGTGCAGGAAAACTAAAAGCAGTGGTCACAGCTGCAGCAGGGCACGTGATCACAAACTGGAGTCGTTCATGTTGTAGTGTTGATGATCATCGAGCAGGAGCTGCATTGATGACAACGCTTTGTTTGTGAAGTGGAAAATGAACTCTGACCTCAGCAACACTTTTCTTATGCTCCTGAGGAGCCTGTTGGTCGTTTGGTTAACGTGCCAAATTTCAAAAGTGCATTCAAGGTTTAGTAGGTGAGACCATCTGATGGGTCAGAGGACTGATTAGACAACAGAGCAAAAACCCTGGGTTTGTATTTGTCAAAGAAGTCGTGGGATCAATATTCACAGTTTCATTGCCCCCAAATCTCCTCTGTTGTCTCAGGTGATCTTCAATCTTTTATTTTGAAGAAAATGTTTTATCAGAGACACTTAAAATTACATTTTTTTATGTATCCAGCCTGATACGTGCTCACAAATCAGACTCGGTTACAATATTGGCTACAACCGACTTCTTAAATATTCACCCTCAGTACTTGGGTCAAACAGAGAAACTGACAAGAAAAGCAGTAAAGTAAAAAATATTTAGTGAACTGAACTTTTCTGGACATAGTGTTCTCCATGAATCTGACAGCGACTAAACACCAGCAGCAGGTGAACCTGCACATGTTGAGTAATCAAAAGCACTATGAATAATAATAAACTTATGAAGGGAAAGGCCACTCAGACCTCCTGACACGTGTCGTCCCTTTACCCTGTTCAACTTTATCAACTTTATTTTCATCCAAAATTACACAGTGCACTATGCTAAACTGAACATTTAGTTTCATTTGGAGTACATCATTTACAGGAATCTTTTATCAATCAATCAATCAATCACCTTTATTTAACCAGGTAGAGCCCATTGAGATCGAGATCTCTTTTACAAGGGTGACCTGGTCAAGTGGTCAGCAGCACACGTCACATTGGCAATAGGCATTTGCACTTATCAAAAAGAAAATAAAGAAAACTACAATCACAGTAAACAGATGTTGACAGTTCAAAACCAACAGGATATGACAGATTTCTATATACATTATATACAAAACAAGCAGACAAAAAAAACCAACAATGACATGTATATTGGATAAGTAGTGGTTAGAAACATCTGCAATGGTCAAGTTTCTTGATGACATTTTCTACTACGGTTGACATAAAGGATCCAGGAGAGATGAATGTTGATAGTTTCAGATCTTTCTGTAAGTTGTTCCAGGCTGAGGGGACGGCGAAGCTGAACGCTCTTTTTCCTAGTTCAGTTCTGACAGGAGGAACTGACAGGAGGACTAAATCGTTAGAGCGCAGGGAGTATTGACTGTGTGATGTTTGTATTAAGGAGGTGAGGTATGACGGGACCAGGTTTAGGAGGGTCTTGTAGATGAAGGATATCCAGTGAGTGTATCTTCGAGTGCTGAGAGATGACCAGCCAGATTTTACGTAAAGCTCACAGTGATGAGTGCGATAACTGGAGTCAGTAATGAACCGAAGGGCACCGTGGTAAATGGAGTCTAAGGACTGTAGGTATTTTGATGCAGCACTCATGTACAGCACGTCACCATAATCTAGTATTGGCATGAATGTTGCAGCTACTAATGTTCTCCTGGCTCTCCTGGCTTTGCATGAGAAGCAGACTTTTTAGACTTTGGTGTTTAGAAATGTCTGTGTGTGTGTTTCTTCAGCAGTCTAACAGCTCATGGGATGAAAGTGATGCAGAACCTGGTGGTTCTGGTCCTCAGGCTGTGCTACCTCCTGCAGAGGTCAACAGAGTGAACAGTCTCTTTACATTTGAATTGTTCTGGTCAGACGACGTCTGAGACCAGAGTTGATGGGAGGGGTGTCTTAATGATCTGCCGTTCTCACCACCCTCCTCAAGCTCTTCCAGTCTGCAACCAGGCAGCGTACTTCCCAAACGGAGATGCAGCTGGTCATGATGCTCTGCATGGTTCCTCTGGAGAGTGTGGTGAGGACATGGGGTGGGAGGTGTGATCTCTTCAAGGAGACAGTGCACACACTGCTGGGCTGTCTTCACGAGGGACCCGGTGTTTCTTGACCTAGACAGCTGATTGGTTATGTGCTCCATCAGGAACCTGGTGCTCTGCACCACCTCCACCTCTGTGTTGTTTATGAGCAGTGGTGTGTGTTGTTCTGTTTTCCTGAAGTTTGTGTTCCAAGTATTGATGGGAGTGGCTTCCACCAGGTGCTGACAGGCAGCCCGGGGGCCCAACGGTCCTGATTGACTTAAGGCTGCTGCTCCTGGAATTTCCTGTATTTTTATTTGTTTTGTCCTGATGGTCTTGCTGGCAGCTTCATTGCTCTGAGGCTACGTTTGCTATTTTGGTAGCACAAAGCAACACTGACTCACTTATCATAATATGCAGCATCTATTGAGAATATCAATGGGATTGTGATGATATCTATATTTGAACGTGTACAAATAAGTGAGAGACTGGAATATCTGCTGCTACATTCCCACGTTTCTCACATTCTCCAATCATTATCTTGAGAGTTGGGTGGAAAATCTTTGCAGTAGGTCTAGATAAATCCCACACACATCTACATTATGTTTAACAAAACCTTTCAGAATTTTAAAGCGTGATCACTTGAATTCACCACAGCCTTCAACTTTTGAGAAGTTAGTCACATGAAAGTTCATGTTGTCCCTCTATCAGCTCAACGAGACCTACCGACATTATTGAGGGCGCTGCCAGTGGATGGAGAGACTTGCAGGAGGCGTGGGTCGATGAACGGTGTGAAGGAGGAAGAAGATTTGTGTTTCTGCATGTTGTTACTAGACTGACTCTACAGGAAGAGAAGAAGAAGAATGAATGGTGACAGAACATCACCACCACTATGACTGCTGTTAATTTCAAAAGGCCAAAAACAAGAAAGTGACTGCACTTGAATAAGCAAGCAAACTGATGCACGTACATGTTGCATGCAAACACAACGAGCATTCAATCACAGGATAAACCGATCGAAACAAACAGAACAATGGGGACGGGTAAAAAATCATGAATGTTGCTGACCAACTTAAAAAACACAAGAATGGGAAAAATGCATCTATAAAAAAGTATTTCCATGGAAAGCATACTTGCCATTGCACTCCTAACTGCCTTGTGTGTTTTGACCTATTGTCTGGGGAATGTCAGAATATGAACTGTTTGTAAGAATTATGCAGCATCAAGGTATACGAGGTAGAACAGGTTCACAGGAAGTGTTGGAGGTAACATCCTGATGCTCAGTAATCCAGGTAGAACAATCTAACGGAGTTCAGTCAGGTCCTCTGGACGGATTCTTCTTGTTGAAACACTTCATCTTTTATCCAAAGACCTCTTCAGTCTGAAGAGCTGCAACAAACTCAGTCTTATAAATAGCACCTTCTCATAGTGGATCAACCAGTTTGTTGTTGACATCCAGAACTAGCTGTTCACATGATAAAGGAGGTGCAATTACCCTAGTGACCGATCATTAGCACCCTGATGGTTGTTTGCTATTCACAGAGGGCTGAGTGATACTAGCAATAACAGCATTGTAAGAGGGGGACAGTTGAACCCAGAGACCTCCACCTCTGTTTAATGATGGACGGTTTCTTTTCACAAAGATGGCCTCCTTTACTCCTCTCTCAAACCATTGTTCCTCTCTATCAAGGATGTGAACATCTTCATCCCTGAAAGAGTGACCTCTGGCCTGGAGATGAGTGTAGACCGCAGAGTCCTGACCTGATGACTCCTAACTTGTGCTCCAGAGGGTGATGGGAGTCAAACTGTAAATACTGGTCTGTGTGGGTGGGTTTGCGGTACACCTCAGTTTGCAAATTTCCTCTATCAGAAACTGAGACCTCACAGTCCAAGAAAGCCAACCTGCCATTTTTTACATCTTCTCGTGTGAACTTGATATATTTATCCACAGAGTTGATGTGATCAGTGAAATGTTGGACTTCCTGAGATTTAATTTTAACCCAGGTGTCGTCAACATACCTGAACCAATGACTTGGTGGTCTCCCTGAAAAGGATGTCAAAGCTCTCTTTTCTACCTCCTCCATGTACAGGTTGGCAACAATAGGAGAAACTGGAGACCCCATAGCACACCCATGTTTCTGCCTATAATATTGCTCCCCATATGTGAAGTAGGTTGACTGCAGGCACAGTTTCAAGAGTTGACACAGTTGTTCTGTGGAAAGCGTGGTCCTGCTGTTCAGAGTGGTGTCTGATTTTAACCTTAAACAGACCACCTCTACTGCTTCATCAACAGGAATGCACGTAAAGAGTGATGTGACATCAAAAGAGACCATTGTTTCATCAGTCTCCATGATGACATCCCTCACCTTATCCACAAAGTCCATGGTGTTCTGTATGTGGTGTTCTGAGCTGCCAACTAAACAGGGGTGGTGCCTCCATGTCCTTCTTACAAAGCTGTTATTGCTAGGATCACTCAGCCCTCTGTGAATATCAACCGGCCATCAGGGCTAACGATCAGTCGCTTGACGATGGTCTTCCTTTATCATGTGAACAACTACTGGTAGTTTTATATGTGAACAAAAACTGGTTGATCTACTATGAGAAGGTGCTATTTATAAGACTGAGTTTATTACAGCTCCCCAGACTGAAGAAGTCTTTTGGATGAAAGTCAAAACGTTTTAATAAGAAGAATCTGTCCAGAGGATCTGACTTTACTTTGTGAAGTAATGTTTGTGAAAACACAGTCTCGGGAATTAAATCTACTGGAAATCAATGAAGTGATTACCGTACACTGATTACCCCTTAGGAGCATTTGTGAATGTAATGGTGGGTGTTGGACTTTTAATTTATTTTAAATACAGACTGTTTTTAACAATGATGTTAATGGAATTATTAGGGCCAAAAACCACTCAGCAAAACAACAACAACAAAAAACTAGGCCTTCATTTCCTGCAGAATATTTTATGATAAGGAAACAAACCCAACAATGGTCATATTGGAGAGTTGTAGAGTTCCAACAGTGACCAGTAGAGGGCACTCTACTCAATCAGGGACATAAGAATTAGATTCTGTATTGACAACCTTGTCAGGCCGGCTAATGAACAGTATTAACTAAGATACTGGTATTTGTCGCTCTGATACTCACAAAAGTACATGTAACCTCTAAATTACATCAGTGTATACTCTGCTCTTGTTGCTTTTGACATACCTCTATGAGGATGCCAAGCTTTTCCAGGGGACTCTGGGGGGACATGGTGGTAGGGCTGGCAAAGTTGGAAGAGGAAGGGGAGCTGGATGCAGAGGAGGAGGATGGAGGGGAGGAATGGTGGCTTTGCTGGATCAGGTCTGGGAGATGGTGGATATGACCAGCAAAGCCATTCCGGTCCGAGTGCTGTGTGCTGGGGTGATGATGTCGATGATGGTTGTGGTGGTGGGGGCTGGGGGTGTGATGAGTGAGGCCTTGCCCTGACACCGAGCCAGGGCTCGAGGTAAAGCCTGTAATCAGGCCGAGGGTCTGCGTTTGGCCCGATGCGGGGGCTGCAGGCTTTCTGCTGTCACCTGTGCTCTGGAAGTAGAAAGAAGGGTAGACGACTGTGGGTCTACATGTGCTCCTGACGAGTTCAGGGGAAGGAAATGTTTTAGCTAGAGCAAAGGGCAAACTACTGTGGCTATTCTACAGGTGAAAAGAAAACTCATGTTAGTAGTTATATACCTGTACCTAAATAATATTGTCAGTCCTTTTATTGCCTTTACTGTCACAATAAATCCAGTTATTGGTGCCCAAAGCAAGTGATGATTGATAAACCTGGTATTTTATTGCAAACAGTTCAGAATTTTTCAAATATTAACCTTCCTAAATTACTTACTTTTGGAAACCTTTTTGAAGCCTGGTAAATAAATCTGAACTCACTCTGTGTAGTTTACCCAACACTTACCTACTACTGTATCTACTTTAAACATTTACTTGTCATTCGCAATGTATGCAAGAACCAAGAAGGACCAACAGGATGAACAAACAAAATGAATAAATTATTGGGACATGAAGAAACAAAATTCACAGCAATGGAAGAACAGTAGGTGTTCAGGCTGATGTGTTTTGTTCTTTTCTTCTAACCAGTACCTGTCTGACAACCAGCGTACTGTCTTTGCACGGAGTTGTTCCTGAGTTGTTTTCGCCCTCATCGTGAACGATCATCGTTTTCACAGACTCCGTCTCTCCGTTACTCAGCTTGGAAGAACTGTGGAAGAGAGGATGTATTCAGTGCAAACAAGAAGAAAAGGCTAAATGTGTACATTACTATAATCACAGAAAAGATAAACCAGTGGACAGGTCTGTTAAGAAGAATCAGTTCTTTCCGTTACCCTTAAGTAGATAGGGGTTTCCAGTCCTTTTTGCACCACGGACCATTTTATGAAAGACAATTTTTTCCACAGACCAGCGGCAGGAGTGCGTGAGGGAAGTTCACGAGCATAACAAAACACTATAAAGTGCATCATATGTAATTATTATTACATTTATAATTTAAATATAAATTATATTTGTAAAATTAGTCATTTAATTTGTATTATTTTATGTAGGGGGAGTGGGGGCACAGAGGTTAGAGAAGGTGGGCCTGTGATGGTATAGTAGATAAAACACAGTTGGTACATTTATTTAACAACCATAAAGTTTATTAAAATAACCGTGCTGAGTTCAGGTACCTGTTGTGTTCAAGGCTGCAGAACAACCAGATCAAACTAAATCAGTAGCTACAACAACAGATTTTGAACATGGACCCAAAACTAAAAGAGTTCCTGTAAAAAGAGGTATAGTTTCCATCTCCTACCCACAGATGAGCAATTAAGAAGAATGTGCACCAAAGGTCGTGCTCATTAATCCAGATTAAAGTCCAACAATGTTCTGTCAGGTCATTTGAACGGTTTATTTAGTTGCTGACACGTTTCATCCTTCATCCAAAGGACTTCGTCAATCAGTATTTTGAACCACTTTGGCATGGCTGCCTCAGAGGAGTTGACGGGGGAGAGGGCAGGCCCCGGAGTCCATCTTATTACTAGCAAACTGTTTATTTCCACTCTGGAAGTGTGCTACTTGGTGAGATTCAGTTTGTTTGGTGGCTCCTCTGATTGAAGGAGTCCTTTGGATGAAGGACGAAACATCTCAGCCAAAAAAAAAAAGAAAGTGTCCAGATGACCTGACTAAGAAGAAAGTGGCTGAAAAATGTGAACTTTTTTTTTATAATAGAGAGAAAGGAAAGACATCATGTAAGACAACAAAACACAACAATTATCCACAAAAAAGCACAAGGCAAACACACCCAACCTCCGTCTGCAATCCTGCAGAGTACATGACAGAACATAGCAACACATGCATAAAGACTAATGACATCCATGACCCTGCAGCAGGTTTCCACAAATATACACACCATACCTACAAATATATATACAGTATACATACATATACATTCATATTCATTCATATACCCATCTACATATCTGCATATATCTACATATACATCCCTGCATCCATTTGCGTGTGGTTGTGAGCATGCATAAGTGAAAAAGTTTCCTCCAATAGAACATTCCATAGCAACCGTGAAGCATCAGAGATCCGCCCCCCCAAGGCCCGAGGCAGGCAAAGGGGCAACCAGAGCCCAAGACCCCAAGAAGGACCCCGAGCCCAGAGTCCCCAGGGCCACCCGAACAGGACGAGCCACTCACCAACTCCCCAGATCCGACCAAAGGGGAGAACAGGAAAAGCCCCACCAGTGACTACACACAATGACCCCCCGGGGCCAACAGCGACCAACTCACAGGCCCCCGCCGGAGCCCGCTGCACCGACGTAGCCCCAGGGCCGGTCACCGAGGCCCGGGCACCGGGGACGTCCACCCCTCAGGCCCAGACCCGACAGAAAAATGTGAACTTGAAGAGACCACACTGTATGTGAGCTCATTTCACTTTGTTGACAAACGGCCAACGGAGGAAAACCTGCATCCTACTTTGTGTCTGGACTACAATGAACCACCGGAGAAGAGACGCTGGATCCGCAGAAGGATAGAAAACAATGACGAGAACATCAAGTATGATTTCAAGCGTATGGAGGACACAGATGTAGTATTTGTTCAGCTTCAGTTTTATGATTTTCTCTGCAATTAACCCAAGCTCAGTGATGGAGGACTTTGAGGTTTTGGCTGGGCTCTATGTCTGATTTAAGGTCAATAAGACTGTGGCTGTGTCTCAATTCAGGGGCTGCGTCCTCATGAGGACCCAGCCTAGCTGGGCCGAGTAGGCCACGCACTCACAAGACCGGATGGGCTGAGCGAAACCATAGATATATACACTAGATAAGACATCCCCGCTGTTGGCCAATGGAGACCGACATCGTCAGACGGCGGCCATCTTGCCACAGACAGAACGCCCACTCTTAACATGAATGTGAATGGGGCATTTACTATTAAAATAACCATAACTTGCTTAATTTTCAACCGATTTTAAAACGGTTTGGTTTGTTATAAATGTGAGAGATGTTGTTATAATATGGTATACTTAAGATGGACGTTCACATGAAAATAACGTTATATAGACACTGTATTGCACTAGCAATATACACAATAAGATTATATTTACATCTATTTATAAATACATGTTTATTTCCAGCGAAATTAACTGACATATGTTACAATGCTAATAAATATTTAATACTATTTCATCATAAATAGCATTATTATTAGTGGTATGAAAATAATTTATGCCAATTTTTTCCCTACACATGCAAATATTATGTAATATTAAATACATTATTACACAAACCTTGGTCAATATGTGTAGTTTATTTTTTTTAGATACATGAAAAGATTTAATAATCGGGAGATATAAATAAACAAACAAACAGAAATAAACATCTGATAGTGTGACAAGACTCTCAGTCCCTCGGTGCAACAGTAACTATTTANGTAGCTAAATATGCTAGTAGATGTAGCTAAATATGCTAGTAGATGTAGCTAAATATGAATCATAATCAGATTCAGAATAAGCTTTATTACCAGTGTACTAGAATACAGTGAAATTATGTTTGTACAGTTGTCTGAAAGATGAACGGAGGGTACGTTGCTGCTGCTGAGAAGCGTGGCCCCTATTCTTGTTCAGAATACTTTTAGACAGAAGAAGGGAAGAACCATGAGGATAGATGGTGGTATTACAAAAAAAGATCTCTTCACATCTTGTTCTATCAGGAGGACACAATTTTACATATGCATTTGACGTCAAGGTGTTAAGATTTGTCCATGAGCGTTTTTCAGATCGGCCACAGTTTTGATGAAGTTGTTTCACCTGGCAGTTCTGATAAGCTTGCACAGAAGTTCTCGGGAGGGGGGGAGCGATTGATGAAGCTTTTGTCCCTAGTTACCCAGATTTTTTTCATCAGTCTTGAGTCCTTCTGGAACTTTATGGCTCAAAATGGCCTGATTATGGGAATTCATTCCACTGATCCATGTTATGAGCCTCCTTCAAGGTCAATTAACCGCGCTGACAAGTTCCAGAGGCCGCAGGTGGCCTGTGATTCTCAGAAATCGCCTCCACCTTAAGGTTTAGCTTGTAAATCGGCTGATTTTGAGTATTCATAGCACAAACCAAACCTTCATACTGACTTGGAAGCTTGGTCAAGGCAGAAACTGCTGCCAAAGTCTTCTTCAAAAGTCAATAAAACAGAGCCCCGCCAATGCCAAAAAGCAGAGTACCTGCTATCATAAATCCAAATATATAAACGTCTTCAGCATCCTCCTGGAACCAGACAGAGAGGCACATCAGCTGCAAAACTTCCCACGGATCCATGACGTACCCCACAGCGTGAGTCTCAGCCGGACAAGTGTGTTCCCCAGGATCCTGTCGTTTTGTTGAAAATGTTTTGTGGATTGCGTTGAAAGTCCAGGTCACCAGATCCATAATCTTAATTTTTGTTTGGGAGATGTGTACCAGGAGCTTCAGACACACAGAGAGTGAAGCAGGAGGAAGGAGAACAGGGGAGGGAAGGCAGGAGCAGCCACTTCTTCAGGTCATCCTCCATCCCTCGTCCTCAGCAGGCTGCAGTATGATTATATTGTCCTGCTTGAGCTGACAGGTGGTGTTCCTACATGTTTAAATTAAACCCACAATGCTCAGAGAAACTATGCTGGTCAAGATTCTCAAATCATCCAAGACATGATAAATCAAAAAAAGGCGTTCAATACAAAAACAACTGGACTTTATTTGTAACAGAATACGTTTTGCCCTTCATCCAAAGAGCTTTCTCAATTCAAAGAGCAGACTGTGAGTTGTTTCTGTATTGAACACCTTTTTTTATTTATCATGTCCTGGATGACTGAGAATCTTCACCATCATATTACTAAGCATTTTGGGAAGGATACCCTCGGAGCAGTGCGAGAGTTTGAGAAGACGTCAAGGCAGCCTTTATAACCGTACTCTCACACTTTCTGCTCTTTGAATTGAGAAAGCTCTTTGGATGAAGGGCGAAACGTCTTCTGTTACAAATAAAGTCCAGATGTTTCTGTATTGAACGCCTTTTTTGAAAAAAAAAATTGACCCAGAGAAACTACATCAACTCGTACTGCTCGTACATAAAATAAAATAAAACTCAGGTTCTGGTCGGCGCTGGAAGTTGTGCCTATAATTCATGCAAGGCATCATGAGGGCTGGAATAAGGCAGATAGGGGATAAATACATACACAGCTTTGGAGTCTTCTGGGCCAGAAGTTGACTCTTCCCCTGCCTCCTGGTCCACCTCTTCATCATCATCCTCATCTGTGGTGTCAGAGTCTTCACTGGAGGAAGAGTAATCGGTCACCTTGTTCTGCGGACGAACATCATCCACTGCACGCAGTTCTTTGGCCAGAGCCGTCAGGTCCTGAGGATCACAAAGGAAAAACAGATTAGATCTCACTGACGTCACGTCTTTCAGAGCACCGGGGATCTGATCCAGTCGTTTCATCTGCTCTCTGTGCAAGCTGTTAGCAGAAATGTTAGAAGCCTTTCTTTAGTAAAGCAGGAGAGCTGCTAGGAAGGAAGTCGTCAAATGCCAGTCAATGGACAGCCAACAGAAGAACAAAGCCAAAGAGTGAGGCGAGGAGCGGAATGACAGCTGATGCTCTCCAAGCTGCAGGAGGGATGGTTAGTGGACTCACTTTGACAAGAAAACAACAATTAGAGCTGCAAAGATGAAAAAGCAAGTTATTTGTCAAAGTTAAAAAGGTATGAGTGACAGTCGGGCAGCCAGAGACTGTAGTGGAAACAACCAAGAAGAAACTCCATCAGCCAGAGAAGTCAGCATGAAGACCAAGGCTGAAAGTGTGATCAGACCACTCTACTGCACGGAGCAGATCACAGGACAGCTCAGAGGAGATACTTTATTAGAGAAAAAATGGAAAATGAAGAGGAAAGGTCAGAGGTCACATCATCATCATCACACACACCCCTGAGGTCTGAAGAAGCACACACACACCGACACACAACCTGTCTAACTCTACATCTACATGAGCTGGAGATCTAGTCTTCTGCTCGGCTGCAGGTCAACTCTCACCGCTGGTCTGCTTGGCCTCACCAAGTCCTTCCTCTCTTCAGGTTTTTTCCCAGCATGCTCTGGTCGCTGGAGGGGTGAACCCTCCGATTTGGAAGAAGCTGAAGAAGGTGGAGGTGGTAAGGTCAGTTCACACCACAGTTATGATCAGTCCACTAATAATCATGTGTTTGTGTAATTATACATAAATATCCATGTCATTAAAAAGTACTGCGTCCAGCTGTGTGTAGGTTCTGGTTCTGAGTGCTGCTTGGACTCACAGCGGGCCCTGAACCTCTCTCCAGAGCCGCAGTGAGAACTGGGCTGAGAGCTGGAGTTACTGGAGCTGCTGGAGGAGCTGGAGCCTCCACTGCCACTGTTACTGGCTGATCTGGGAACCAGTTTCTCCACTCGTTCCCACAGGAGTCGAGGCTCTGCTGAACTGCAGAGGCAACACACACATCAGTCAGACTTCAGTACACACACACACACACGCAGTCTGATCTCAGAACCACGATGGAGGAGGCGCCAAGTTCTTCCTTAATGTTACAATGATGGAGCTGGTTTTGTTTTTAGAAAACTGTATTTGACCTGATTTATAAGATAGAAAAACTCAAATCTTCAAGTACTTAAAGGTACACTGACATGATGTTTGAACTATGCGTAAAATTGCTCAACATATATATCTTGTATCATTCAACTATGTTCCTTTGTACAAGCAAACTGATAAATCAATTTAATTTTGATTTAAAAGTGATTTTATTCTCGGGAAATCCGATTACACGCGAATGCAACATCTGTGACGTAGGAGAAAGAACCTCAGTTTGCGTCTGCCATGATAACGCATATTCATTCTCAGCCAGATCGCCTATTTTTTTGTATAACTTGAAAAATGCCGTTACGTTGTGTCGCATTTGGGTGTTCTAATATCATCAGTGAACAAGTGAGCCTTTTCACTTTCCCAAAAGATGAAATACTTCGTCAAGAATGGAATAAATAAAGCTGCCCCCCCTCGGAGCTCCCTCGCTTCCTGAAAAGGTAAGACTAAAAAAAATACAGGTGCAGACCTAAATTAGAACCTGCTGTTTCTGCTCATCTAACTTCCTGCTTCCCAAACTGAAGACAAATCGCTCAAATCTTCACTTAGATTGATACATTTGTTGTTTTATTTATTGTCCGCCATGAATATTTAAAAGGGGCGTTCTAAAGACGTTCTCCTTGCAACGTCACAGATGTTGCATTCACGTGTCCCAGTCGGATGTCCCGTGAAAAACACAGTTTTTAATTTTAAACTCACTTTGAAAGGAATTATCATTAATTTATCATTTTGTTTGCTAAAACGAACATAGTTGAATGATACAAGATATTTATGTTGTGTCACTATATGCAAAGTTAAAAGATGATGTCACAGACACTGTCTCAGAAGATTTAGGGCAAAAACAAAAGGAGCAAAAACACAGTAAAAATGATTGATTTCTAAAATCAATCAACACAAACCATAAATATTGAATATATATCTTTGTAATGATCAGTGCAGAACAAACACAATAAATAAACAATTACACACACAGAGCGTTGGCTTTAGATGCAAAATGATTATAGGGGACTTACTTACAGAAAAATGTAAAGAATTCAGAGAGTCAATGTGGAAGCTAGTAGATTGGAAATCAATAAATACGCATGTTGGAGCATTTAAAAGATATGATCTCACATTATTAAAGAAACAACAGTGAGATCAATCATTTCCTGCAGGATCAATAAAGTTGATGTGTTATCTTATCGTCAGAAGTGAAGCTCCAGAACTAAAAGGTGTTAGCTCCTGTCACAGCGCCTTCACTTGCAGTCACTCCAGGTGTTGTCTTTCCACTCCTCCTGTGTCTGGACGCTCTCCTTCCCAACGCTTCATGGTCTCATCTCCCTCATGGTGTTTTGGCTGCCTCATCAGCACTTTGTTTTGTTATTGTAAAAAATAAAAGTCATTCTCTGTATTACGTGTTACTCCAGAGTCTCCTGCGTCTAGCTGCACGTGGGTTTGACCTTTAAACAGCTAAACGTGTTACAGCTTATTCTTCTATAGTCTAACATCTTGTAACCTCTACCTTCCTACCAGGCATGGACCATGGTGACATCATTTACATGACTGCCCCTGCCAGCTGCTTGCAGATGTTGGATGTTGTCCATAAGATTAATCACTGGTTGTAACTACCGTACCCATCACTGCACTCCGTACTCCTGGGTCAGTTCATCATTGTCTACACGTCGGCTCTCACACTGGTTCATCTTCATCTATAAATCCCTCCTTGGTCTGAAACCTTCTTACATCTCCTCCCACATGTCACGCCGTCAGTGCAGTTACAACATGCGCTTTCAGGACATCATTACCTGCAGCGTTCCCTCAGTGTGGACTGAAGTTAGCAAAAGGGCCCTTCCCTACTGAAGCTGTCCACTTTGACCTCTTTAGGGGGGTTCAAACATTTCATAATGTCAATGGAAATATCAAAACAAAGATGTTCTTGTTTTTAATACTTTACCATGTTTTATGGCACCCTGATTAGACAGTTTGATAACACTACTTTTTATTTTAATTGCACTTTACTGTAGTTTATTGTGGTCTGTGCTCTGTTGTAAACGAGTCCTCGTGACTCAGCGAGACTAACCTGGATAAATAAAGCTTGAATGAATTTTCCTGTAATTATCACTGAGCAGACATTTACTCTGAACTTGTCTCCTGTTTCTATAATTTGACACTGACTTCATGTCTTATTATAAATTTAATCAATGTTTTTAGGACAATTTTAGGCTGTTTTAAATTGGCATCTTAAGCACTTTCTGTAGTTTTAATACAACACATGCAGATTGTTAAACCATTTAGAGTTTTGTAAATAGTTGACATGATTTTCTTTAAAGATAACTATCATAAAGTCAAATGGCTGTGAGGGATGAAAAGCCCCTCCGCAGACGTTTACCTGGCAGCGCTTCGATGCATCACATCCCTGTTGTGAGGGGTGTTGCCGTGGCGATGAGGCGAGTCTCGCCTTGGCAACACTGGCGACCTGGAAGTAGTCCTGACAGGAACCTTTCATGATAAAAACAGTGACCGGCTCACATTTATAAAGTCTGCAGTCAAACGTGTAGCAAACAGACACAAGCTTCCACCTCCCAGAACCAGCATGAACCACAACGTGCACTGGTTCACTCACTGGAAATGTTTCAACCACTGGTTCACTCACTGGAAATGTTTCAACCACTGGTTCACTCACTGGAAATGTTTCAACCACTGGTTCACTCACTGGAAATGTTTCAATCACTGGTTCACTCACTGGAAATGTTTCAATCACTGGTTCACTCACTGGAAATGTTTCAACCACTGGTTCACTCACTGGAAATGTTTCAACCACTGGTTCACTCACTGGAAATGTTTCAACCACTGGTTCACTCACTGGAAATGTTTCAACCACTGGTTCACTCACTGGAAATGTTTCAACCACTGGTTCACTCACTGGAAATGTTTCAACCACTGGTTCACTCACTGGAAATGTTTCAACCACTGGTTCACTCACTGGAAATGTTTCAACCACTGGTTCACTCACTGGAAATGTTTCAACCACTGGTTCACTCACTGGAAATGTTTCAACCACTGGTTCACTCACTGGAAATGTTTCAATCACTGGTTCACTCACTGGAAATGTTTCAACCACTGGTTCACTCACTGGAAATGTTTCAACCACTGGTTCACTCACTGGAAATGTTTCAACCACTGGTTCACTCACTGGAAATGTTTCAATCACTGGTTCACTCACTGGAAATGTTTCAATCACTGGTTCACTCACTGGAAATGTTTCAATCACTGGTTCACTCACTGGAAATGTTTCAACCACTGGTTCACTCACTGGAAATGTTTCAACCACTGGTTCACTCACTGGAAATGTTTCAACCACTGGTTCACTCACTGGAAATGTTTCAACCACTGGTTCACTCACTGGAAATGTTTCAACCACTGGTTCACTCACTGGAAATGTTTCAACCACTGGTTCACTCACTGGAAATGTTTCAACCACTGGTTCACTCACTGGAAATGTTTCAACCACTGGTTCACTCACTGGAAATGTTTCAACCACTGGTTCACTCACTGGAAATGTTTCAACCACTGGTTCACTCACTGGAAATGTTTCAACCACTGGTTCACTCACTGGAAATGTTTCAACCACTGGTTCACTCACTGGAAATGTTTCAACCACTGGTTCACTCACTGGAAATGTTTCCATCAGTTAGAGCGCGAGTGAACAGAAGAACAGCTCAAGAAGCAGAAGTGTCTGCTAGAAGAAACGAGACAGGCAGGCTTTAAACCAGACATTATTCTGAACCTTACAGCCTGGTGTGTCCCCTCAGTGAGTGTGTGTCCCCTCAGTGAGTGTGTCCCCTCAGTGTGTGTGTCCCCTCAGTGTGTGTGTCCCCTCAGTGAGTGTGTCCCCTCAGTGTGTGTGTCCCCTCAGTGAGTGTGTCCCCTCAGTGTGTGTGTCCCCTCAGTGTGTGTGTCCCCTCAGTGAGTGTGTCCCCTCAGTGTGTGTGTCCCCTCAGTGTGTGTGTCCCCTCAGTGTGTGTGTCCCCTCAGTGTGTGTGTCCCCTCAGTGTGTGTGTCCCCTCAGTGAGTGTGTCCCCTCAGTGTGTGTGTCCCCTCAGTGAGTGTGTCCCCTCAGTGTGTGTGTCCCCTCAGTGAGTGTGTCCCCTCAGTGTGTGTGTCCCCTCAGTGTGTGTGTCCCCTCAGTGTGTGTGTCCCCTCAGTGAGTGTGTCCCCTCAGTGTGTGTGTCCCCTCAGTGTGTGTGTCCCCTCAGTGTGTGTGTCCCCTCAGTGAGTGTGTCCCCTCAGTGTGTGTGTCCCCTCAGTGAGTGTGTCCCCTCAGTGTGTGTGTCCCCTCAGTGAGTGTGTCCCCTCAGTGAGTGTGTCCCCTCAGTGTGTGTGTCCCCTCAGTGTGTGTGTCCCCTCAGTGTGTGTGTCCCCTCAGTGAGTGTGTCCCCTCAGTGAGTGTGTCCCCTCAGTGTGTGTGTCCCCTCAGTGAGTGTGTCCCCTCAGTGAGTGTGTGTCCCCTCAGTGTGTGTGTCCCCTCAGTGTGTGTGTCCCCTCAGTGAGTGTGTGACCCCACAGTGAGTGTGTGACCCCTCAGTGAGTGTGTGACCCCTCAGTGAGTGTGTGACCCCTCAGTGAGTGTGTGACCCCTCAGTGTGTGTGTCCCCTCAGTGTGTGTGTCCCCTCAGTGTGTGTGTCCCCTCAGTGAGTGTGTGACCCCTCAGTGAGTGTGTCCCCTCAGTGTGTGATCCCTCAGTGAGTGTGTCCCCTCAGTGAGTGTGTCCCCTCAGTGAGTGTGTCCCCTCAGTGTGTGTGTCCCCTCAGTGAGTGTGTGTCCCCTCAGTGTGTGTGTCCCCTCAGTGAGTGTGTGTCCCCTCAGTGAGTGTGTGTCCCCTCAGTGTGTGTGTCCCTTTAGTGGTGTGTCCCCTCAGTGAGTGTGTCCCCTCAGTGAGTGTGTCCCCTCAGTGAGTGTGTGTCCCCTCAGTGAGTGTGTGTCCCCTCAGTGTGTGTGTCCCCTCAGTGAGTGTGTGTCCCCTCAGTGAGTGTGTGACCCCTCAGTGTGTGTGTCCCCTCAGTGAGTGTGTGTCCCCTCAGTGTGTGTGTCCCCTCAGTGAGTGTGTGACCCCTCAGTGTGTGTGTGT
>JBBPBX010037954.1:0-30649 GCA_038048925.1 Garcialebias charrua
TATATATATATATATATATATATATATGTATATATATATATACTATATATATATATATATATATTATATATATATATATATATATATATTAGTGCTGGACGATAATTCAATAACGATAAATATCGCGATATACTTTTATTCAATAACGATGATATGAAGTTTAAGCATATTTTCGATATTTCGATAGGATTTTACAACGTTTTTCTGTTTCTGTTCGGGTTGGAGCGGCTGCTTCAACAACCCGCCCGGACAGAAAAAGCTGTGACACAAAACGTGCGTGGTGACGTCGTTGTTACGCAGCGCTCACTCCAGCAGCAGGCGTTAGCGGTAGCAGGCTAAAAGCTAAGCTAGTCTCCAAAGCGCGTTAAGTTTTCGCTTCAAAACGAGTCAAACGAGTGCTCATGACCGTCAGAATGTGACTGAACAAAGTTTCACAAGCGAAGAGAAAGCAGACGACATCACTGATGAGAGGAAAGACTAATTCGTCGGTGTGGACGTAGTTCGGTTTTGTTAAACTGCAGGTCTCATCTGCAGCGAGTCTTACTCGGTTTCTTTATTTTGCAAAACGTGACAAAGTCGTTCTAACTAGCGGTGGGAACATCTAACTTGTTTAATCTGAAGAGTTTCCACTCGATATAATATGAGAGTCAGAAGATGAAGAACAATAAAGTTTGAGCCAACGTTTCCCTGAAACTACAACGTAAACAAACAGCCCCAGCAGCGCTGCATGTTTTTTAAATTCAAAATAAAACAAATTCATCAGAAGAAAAAAAACACTGAATGAAAATGTGCAGAAAGACAAAAATACAGGTAACCCCCGATTTACGAACGAGTTTGGGACCTAAGAACGGTTCGCAGGTCGATCTGTTCGCAGGTCAGACCTTCCGTACCCTCGTCACTCGGGGATGTCCTGTATTTATTTTTTATTTTTTTGTGGTACCAAGTACTGTACAGTACGTACTTCGCCTATCCTAACACACCTAACACAGTGTAATTAATTAATACAGTACAGTAATAAAAATATAAATTAAATAAAAATATAATTTCTTACTTGGAGGTGGTCAAAGCCGCTGCTGCGTCCCGTGTTAGCTCCCTTGTTAGCTTCTGGAGCTAGCCAGGCCGGAGGTGTTCTCGCGGCGGCCTGGCACCATCGGCGATAAATCTGCAGCTGCCTGGGACATCCACAAAGTTCACAGAGACGTTTCCAGCTCGTAATTAATCCAATATGAAGCCATCCTGGTCACCAGTCTTCCAAACCTGGCTGCCTGCAGCCGTAACTATGACCTAAGATGGCGTCCGGTGTTAGCTTCTGGAGCTAGCCAGGCCAGAGCCTGGCCGGAGGTGTTCCCGCGGCGGCCTGGCACGATCTGCGATAAATCCGCTGCTGCCTTAGACATCCACAAAGTTCACAGAGACGTTTCCAGCTCGTAATTAATCCATATGAAGCCATCCTGGTCACCAGTCTTCGGGCCGGCTCCCGGCAGCTAGCCTAAAATGGCGTCCGGTGTTCTACATGAATTTGTGACCGGAGACCCCAGTGACTGAACCTAAAACGCCGTCCGGTGTTCTACATTAATTTGTGACCGTGTAAACTGAAGACCTACTTCCTGTTGCCCAAGATTGCTCAAAAATGATCAGAAATGATCTTTTTTATCATAATTATTATTTATAAAGCCTTTAAAACAACCATAGCTGCAACAAAGTGATGTACACATGAAATTAAGAACATTTAAACACAAAAAAAAAAAAAAAAAAAAATTTTTTAATACAGTAATTTCATATTTTTATTAAATATGATATGTTCGTAGGTCCCGTGGTTCGCAGGTCGATGGGGTCGTAGGTCGGGGGTCACCTGTATATATATATATATACTGAGTACCATATTTTCTGGTGTATAAAGCCCCCGGCAGAGCTCCGCGTACAAGCAGTACGCCGCTGTACGACGTACGTACGCAGAGGCACAAGCGTAGCCCCGCAGGGCACGAACGCGCAAAGCTCAAATTTTACGACCGCGTACGCGATGCGCGTTGTCTCACAATAAACTTCCCCAGCGCCGGACTGTTTTGTATGTTACACAAATGAATTAAATTCCCCTTTTTTATCGCTGATCTGAACTTTTCTTTTGTTTTTTTGCCAAAAGTCAAGTAATCGCTTCCTCCTCCGACTCCATGACTGAAATGAATGAATTTGTCACGATCGAGCGAATAATAACTCATGTCCTACCTGGCTGCGCAACGTTCTAAATATTTCCTGGTGGGCTGTGGGCTGCAGGACCATTGCTCCCTGTTTTTATTTTTTAGAACTTTTTATTAACATATAAAGTTTAGAAACACTACAGCGGCTCCAGCCAGCCAGCTGCGAGTCTCCTGTGACCTGTCAATCAATTGAGTAGGCGTGTCAGCAAATGACCAATCAGCGACCTCAGTTTGTCCCATAGGCACACGCTCTGCGCGCAGCTGCTCAAATTACAACAAGGATTTGGAGCGAAAACGCGAGCATTTAACGCGAGAACGAAAGCAGAGCTGTGCTAGCGAACGCGTGCGCACAGAATGCGTGCGTAGAGCGGCGTACAGGCAGTACGCTGAGCTCTGACGGAGCCTTTAGTCACAGTTTTTTTTGCATAGATTTGTCAGTCCAGCAACTTATACGCCGAAGCAACTTATATGTTTGTTTGTTTTTCCCCATATTCAAGACGTAATTTTTGACTGACGTTTTAAATGTTCATTCAATTCAGACATGAACCAGAGTAAACATTACCATATGCAGCCACTAGAGGCGTGAGATAGCCCTCTAGGCTTTTGACAACTACCAGTAGGCGCATATCTTGTTCCTGTACTGTTACCTCTGCCGCCCCCACCAAACATTGACCATTAAAGTGATTTTATTAAGGAAAAAGTTAAACTGAGACACACCTTTGTTATAATGTCGAGCAAACAAATAATTGTTTTCAAGTGTTAATCTTGTTAAATTTTGAGGAACTGCAACAGTGAGTCCTACCATGCGTGCTCCCACGGCCGCCAATAGATTTTTGGCACGACACTGGCCAACGTTTCCCGGGGCTCAGCTGTGACGCATAATAAATGCGACTTGTACTCCGGAGAGACTTATATGCTGAAAAATACGGTACTAACAAACTGAAGGGTCTTTGTTAAAAGAAAATCACCATTGACTATTTAATTTAGCAAAATTTCTCATGAACCACTTGATAGATTTTAGGGAAACTTTCAAGGATCATTTACTGGACGTGCAGCTACATCTGATTAGCTTTTGGGGTAAATCCAAGAGATGGTTTCCACAGCAGATCAACATTAGTGAACACAGACATTGCTATAATGCAGTCAGTTTTACATATACTGAGCTATATATTGATGTGGTAGTAGCTGAGAGTTGGTCACAACATAAGCTCTGAGTGTATCTTGTGGTATTGCACGTAATGTTCTTTTTGAGGTTTGACCAAAACAGCCACAACTTTGTCTTTTCTCGGCCTCAGATGATCTTGGATCATCAAAGGTGACGGGTGGTATTCATTCCTTCAAGAAGGGCTTTGATTTGTTTTGTCTTGCGTCCTACAGAAAACCCATCAGAGCGCCCTGCAGGTCCAGCAGAAGGCAGAGGCTCTGCTCCAGGCCAACCACTACGACATGGATCTGATCCGAGACTGCGCAGAGAACGTGGCGTCTCACTGGCAGCAGCTGATGCTGAAGATGGAGGACCGACTCAAGCTGGTCAACGCCTCTGTGGCCTTCTACAAAACCTCCGAGCAGGTAGACAAGAGTCAGCTCTTCTGACTCCTCCGTTAAAGCACAACTCCGTGTGACCAACTGAGTGTGCGTCTTGGTTCAGGTGTGCAGCGTGCTGGAGAGCCTGGAGCAGGAGTACAAGAGGGAGGAGGACTGGTGCGGAGGAGCTGACAAACTGGGACCCAACTGTGAGACGGAGCACGTCACCCCCATGATCAGCAAGCACCTGGAGCAGAAGGAGGCGTTTCTCAAGGTAACACACACACACACACACACACAGTCTATGGCAGTACTGTATAAAGTAAGGGACTTACTGAATGATAGAGCTTTGTGTTTGCTCTATAATACAATTATTGTGCCGCATTTAATTTATTGTGTTGGTATCTGGGGTACAGCTTGTAAAACTAAAACCAAGTCTATTTTTATTTTACAAAAAAGAGCTGTAAGAATTATCTCAAGAAAACATTACTGTCATCCTTCTAGTATTTTGTTTTATCAACTGAAATTACTTAAGTTTTATGATTTGGTGGATTACAATATTCTATTACTGATGTACAAGGCTCAGAATCACATACTACCATCAACCATTCAAGAGTATTTTGTATAAAGGAATAGCTGTTAAGTTGTTATAATTTAAAGGGAACAGATATTTTTGTAAAACCGAAATATAGAACAAGTTTAAGGGGTAGGTCTACTTCAATACAGGGGGTATATGGAATAGTTTGGATAATGATATTATGATGAAGATATTGCAGCTTTATGCCAAAGCAAGTTCCTAGTCAGTGAATTTTGTTCTTTGACAATGGCAATAATAAACTGATTCTGATTCTGATTAAAAAAGAGAAATTATTTGTATTTAAGAAAAAGATCAAGAATATATTGTTGATAAGATACATATAAGTTAGTTAATATTTAATGAACTATAATGAATAATTGTGATAAGTTATGTGTTTTGTTGTATTATTTATGGACAATTGTTGCTGGAATTGATTGTTTGAATTGTTTGTTTTGAATTGATTTTGTTAAGAAGGGGCAGAAATTATCAGATTAAATTATTCTTCTGCTGCCTTTCATTTTATAGGTATTTTATTTATTTGTTTCTGAAATTGTATTTGTGTTTTTTTTATTGAAATGAATAAATAAACAAACCAAAAAAACACACTAAACCTGAGAGAAGCTGCAAGTCACGCATCTGATGTGTGTGTGTGTGTTGGTTTGAATCAGGCGTGCACTCTGGCCAGAAGGAATGCAGATGTTTTCCTCAAGTACATGCACCGAAACAGCGTCAACATGCCGGGGATGCTGAGTCACGTAAAGGCACCAGAGCAGCAGGTTAAAAGTGAGTATCAGACGACACCCTGAAGGATACTGGGCAAACGCTTTAGAAAAAACTTAGAATGTATGTATCCTGATGCATGCTCAATAATCCAGACAGTAAAATTTAAAAAAGTTAAGTCTGGTCCTCTGGACATTCAAAAAAAAACAAAACAAAGCACAAAAAAAAAAAACAATTGTAGAAACGTTTTTCGTCTTTTATCCGAAAGACTTCTTCAGTCTGAGAAGCTGTATTCAGCTCAGTCTTATAAATAGCACCCTCCCACAGTGGATCAACCAGTTGGCTGATGACAGCCGAAACCAGCTGCTCACATGATCAAGGAGGACCATCAGCCTAACGATGGATCGTTAACACCCTGATGGTTGTTTGCTATTCACAGAGGGCTGAGTGATACTAGCAATAACAGCATTGTAAGTGGGGGACAGTTGAACCCGGAGGCCTCCACCTCTGTTTAATGATGGACGGTTTCTTTTCACAAAGATGGCCTCCTTTACTCCTCTCTCAAACCATCGTTCCTCTCTATCAAGGATGTGAACATCTTCATCCCTGAAAGAGTGACCTCTGACCTGGAGATGAGTGTAGACTGCAGAGTCCTGACCTGATGATGTTGATCTTCTGTGCTGGGCCATCCTTTTGGCCAGTGGCTGTTTAGTTTCCCCGATATAAGACTGATCACCCTCCTGACACTGAACAACATACACAATATTACTCTGTTTGTGCCGGGGGACTGGATCTTTGGGATGAACCAGTCTTTGCCGTAATGTATTTTGGGGTTTAAAAGCCACTGGGACGTTGTGTTTAGAAAATAAACGTCTCAATGTCTCTGAAACTCCTGCAACATCTGGAATGACCACTGGTCTGGGTCTGGGTTCCTTCTTTTCACCTGATGGCTGGCTGGAGTCCTGTTTGGGTTTCTTCTCTGCTTTCAGGAAGGCCCAGTTAGGATATCCACATTTCTCTAGAGCCTGTTTTGTGTGTGATTTCTCCTTCTGTCTGGCTGCTGAGTTAGTGGGGACGCTGTCTGCTCTGTGGTACAGAGTCCTGATGACTCCTAACTTGTGCTCCAGAGGGTGATGGGAGTCAAACTGTAAATACTGGTCTGTGTGTGTGGGTTTGCGGTACACCTCAGTTTGCAAATTTCCTCTATCAGAAACTGAGACCTCACAGTCCAAGAAAGCCAACCTGCCATTTTTTACATCTTCTCGTGTGAACTTGATATATTTATCCACAGAGTTGATGTGATCAGTGAAATGTTGGACTTCCTGAGATTTAATTTTAACCCAGGTGTCGTCAACATACCTGAACCAATGACTTGGTGGTCTCCCTGAAAAGGATGTCAAGGCTCTCTTTTCTACCTCCTCCATGTACAGGTTGGCAACAATAGGAGAAACTGGAGACCCCATAGCACATCCATGTTTCTGCCTATAATATTGCTCCCCATATGTGAAGTAGGTTGACTGCAGGCACAGTTTCAAGAGTTGACACAGTTGTTCTGTGGAAAGTGTGGTCCTGCTGTTCAGAGTGGTGTCTGATTTTAACCTTAAACAGACCACCTCTACTGCTTCATCAACAGGAATGCACGTAAAGAGTGATGTGACATCAAAAGAGACCATTGTTTCATCAGTCTCCATGATGACATCCCTCACCTTATCCACAAACAGACCTGCTTCTTACTTTTGGGGTCACGGGGGTCACTGGTATCCACATCCAGCAGTCTCCAGTCCTTCACAGGGCCATGTGCCAAATCATTAGTCTTATTTAGTTATTTATTTTTCTGCTGCAACCACCACACAATTAAAACATTATTGGATTTTTGTTGGGATGTGCCTTGTTCTAGATCCTGGTTCTTGTGGGCCACTATCCTGCATGTTTTAGTTGTTTCCTGGCTCCTCAGCAGGTCTTTAGAAGCCTGGTAATCCTCATTTATTTAAATCAGGGGGGCTGAAACAGAGAAACATCTAAACCAGTGGTTCTTAACCTTTTTTGAGCTACCGAACCCTCCAGTTTCATATGCCCACTCACCGAACCCCTCTTTTTAATATATAAATTTTATATATTAAAAAAGAGGGGTTCGGGAAAAAAAAATCATATTTTATATTATAAAATATGATTTTTTCCCCCAAATTCTACATCACCTTGCTCGGTTCGTCGTTTCCATAACGGTAGTTTTTTTTTTAAAGCCTTCAGGCTTTCTTCTGCTTGCATGATGTTGACACCACCACCCTGCATCTGCTGATTGACATGATTGAGAGCTGCAAATATATCTTATATTCTTATTTTATTTCTTTATAGGAAAGCTTTTTAATCTTTTTTTTTTAAATCTTTTAATGTTTTATTCTTTTTGTATACATATATGGATCTTATATTGTATCTGAAATAAAGAAACTACTACAATAGCTAAAATTGCAGAAAGAAGCATCACCAGAATGAAGTTGAGAGAGCACATTTTTGCTGAATTAGGCTGACATTTTTTGAAATAAGAGCATTAAATGTGGAATTTGCTTAAAAAGCTAAAATTAGCATCTGGCTCGTTTTTACCTTGAATTCAGCAAGCGTTGTGTTCTTGTGTTCCCCGTCTCTATGCAGCTTCATGAAGTGTTCCTTTAGTTTTGCCGGTGCAAGACTACACTAGAGTTGCTTAACTTCGCATTATCATGCAGATAGGACGCTGACTTCCATCCCGTTCCGTGACACACGTGAATCCATGTTGGACATATTCGTCCAACCACTTTCTTTTTTTGCTCGACATATTTAACGTAGTTTGTAAAATATTGTCAAAAAACACACGACGTACAACACGACAGCCATTTAAATTTCCGCATCAGCACTGAATCTGCAGCCGTCACCAGTGTTGCCAGATTGGGCGATTCACCGCGATTTTCCTTCTGACTTTTGCGGGTAGAGAGTGCTTTGGGCGGGCGGGACTCTATCTGGCAACACCGGTCACACCGGTGTTGCCAGATTGGGTGATTCACCGCGATTTTCCTTCTGACTTTTGCGGGTAGAGAGTGCTTTGGGCGGGTGGGACTCTATCTGGCAACACCGGTGTTTACACAAGTGTGTCTTTACATCCGGGGCAGAGGCTCTGCCGAACCCCTGAGACCGGCTCATCGAACCCCTGGGGTTCGATCGAACCCAGGTTAAGAACCAGTGAGCTAAACATTCAGGACAGTGGACCTCAGGGACCAGGACCAGGGACCACAGTCCTAGATGACTGAGAATCTGCACCAACAAATACAGATGGAGTTCCACATTAACAGAGAAGTTCAGATACTTTCCATCCATCATCCATCCATCCATTTATCATCCATCCTGGAGTACCTGGAGAAAACCCAGGCATGCAAGGAGAGAGAACATGCAAACTCCACCCAGAAAGGTCCCTGGCTGGGATTTGAACTGGTGACCTGTTCATTGAGATGTGGCAGCTCTAGGAACAATTTATATATAATTAGTCCAGTTTTAATCCAATCAGCTTCAACAACATCTGGATAAAGCAGATCTAATGTTCACATTGTATCTCACAAAGCCCGTTGTTCTGGATCAGTTTGCGGCCCTCTTTTCAAAGATTGTTTAAATCTAACATGTTCTTTTCTGTGTGTGTTTAGACATCCTCAACGAGTTGTTACAGAGAGAGAACCGGGTTCTGCACTTCTGGACGATGAGGAAACGCCGGCTGGATCAGTGTCAGCAGTACGTTGTGTTTGAACGCAGCGCCAAGCAGGTACGTGGAACACGTGCACGAATACGCTGCAACAAGAAAGGTGATGTTTTCTTATAAGAACAGGACAAATGGGTCCAGTACAAGTAACTCATGAGAACATGTGGGTGTGTTCAGGCTTTGGAGTGGATTCACGACACCGGGGAGTTTTATTTGTCCACACACATGTCCATTGGCTCCAGCATCCACCACACACAGGAGCTCCTGAAGGAGCATGAGGACTTCCACATCACAGCTAAGGTTGGCCTCACAGAAACACACGATTACAGCCGGCGTGCACGTGTGTGCGCACCAAACTCACTCTGCTCCTCTTCCAAAGCAAACCAAGGAGCGCGTAAAGTTACTCATCCAGCTGGCTGACGGCTTCTGTGAGAAAGGCCACAGCCACGCCGCTGACATCAAGAAATGGGTGACAGCTGTGGACAAGCGCTACCGAGACTTCTCCTTACGGATGGACAAGTACCGCTGCAGTCTGGAGAAAGCCCTGGGCATCCCCTCAGACTCTAATAAGGCGGTAAGGGTGGTCATGTGCAAACAAATCACAACACCAAGTCTTGGTGTGTCTCTTAGCTCTATTAACCAGGACGTGTCTCTTTTCTCTGTCAGAGTAAAGACCTTCAGCTGGACATCATCCCAGCCACAGCTTCCGGGTTAGAGGTCAAGCTGAGAGAAGCTGCAGCACACGAGATGAACGAGGAAAAGCGCAAGTCTGCACGCAGAAAAGAGTACGTGACTACCTTCTGTCTGTCTGTCCCTGTTTCTGCTGTCAGAAAAACACTTGTTAGAACGGTACGTTCATGGGACAATGGGATAAACGACACGTCCAAACTTTTTAATTCAACATTAAACAAAACAGTGTTTTCAGTGTTTCCCTGAGGTCACTAGTTTTGGCAGGGTGCTCAGTTCTTCGGGGAGTTTTGTGGACGGAGGGTTAAGGCTCCAGTATAGCTCTGTAGCCATTTTCGCATTGCACGGCCCTCAACGGCCCTGCCCGCCCCTGGTTGGCCCAGAGTCCGGACTGGCCCGCCCCCGCTCATTACGCATTGTCCGGAGAGCCGCCTTGAAGTGGGTGGGGCGTTCTCTTGAAGTGGGTGGGGCGTTTTCTTGAAGTGGGTGGGGCGTTCTCTTGAAGTGGGTGGGCAGTTCTTGTGTGCGCGTTTACAGTGTTTTAAGAGAGGAGACGCCGCTAAAAAATATGTGTTAGCTGAATATATATATTAGTGTTTCTGAGTTTAATTTTTGTTAATAACTGATTACAAATCAGCTTATGTTAGAACGTAAATAACACGAAGCGCGCACCAATACAGAGCATTTCCGCCTTTCAGCGCGAGCTGAATTTCATTAAAATATAACTACCGGTAATATTCTCTAACTCTTGCCCATAGCCAGGATTTTAAAATAGAACTAATATTCTGTAACTCCTGCGTGTAGCCTGGATGTTACGTGGGGCGAATCCTTTATAGGAAAAATGTACTCCAAAAATTACCAATACGAATCCGTGGCTGAGTGGTTAGGACGTTCGCCTTGTACTCTAAATTTTATCTTGACCCGGGGAAGCGGGTTCGCGTCCCACCTGGTTCAAGTTATTTTACGTTTGTCTTTTATTGGAGAAAATAAAAGAAGGAGTTTGTGTTATGCCTGTGGTTAACACAAACTCCTTTATTTTCTCCAATAAAAGACAAACGTAAAATAACTTGAACCAGGTGGGACGCGAACCCGCTTCCCCGGGTCAAGATAAAATTAGTTGAAGGCGTACGCTGTAACCACTCGGCCACGGACTCGTATTGGTTATTTTAGGAGTCCATTTTTCCTATAAAGGATTCGCTCCACGTAACATATTGGCTACACGCAGGAGTTAGAGAATATTAGTTATATTTTAATGAAATTTAGCTCGCGCTGAAAGGCGGAAATGCTCTATATGGGTGCGCGCTTCGTGTTATTTACGTTCTAACATAAGCTGATTTGTAATCAGTTATTAACAAAAATTAAACTCAGAAAAACTAATTCAGCTAACAATTTTTTTAGGGGTTTCTGTAGTTAAATTTTAATGAAATTCAGCTCGCGCTGAGGTTGTTGTTAGAACGAGTCCCGCCCCTGCTGCAAACAACGAATCAAATGTGAGCAGTACATGACGTCAAACTGGGCCCGGGAGCCCGGCCCGATCAGAACCACGGTGGAGATGGTTCCAAAACGAGGGCGGAGCCGAGGCGGAAAAGGAAAATGCGAACATGCCGAACCCGGGTTAGAAGGCGGGGCGGGGCGAGCCGTTGAGGGCCGTGCAATGCGAAAACGGCTTGTGTAAGTCCATACGCGTGTCCGTACGCGCGTACTGTGCGCAGTGCGGTCACCCGCGCAGCTCTGCGTTCGTTCTCGCGTACATTCAAGGGCCGAGATGGTGTAGAGGCAGGGCAGCCGGCTCAGGACCAGAAGGACTCGGGTTCGATCCCCGGTCACGGCATACCTCGTTGTGTCCCTGGGCAAGACACTTAACCCCGAGTTGCTCCCGGTAGGACAGGCAGCGCCTTGCACGGCAGTCTATACCGCTACCGGTGTATGAATCTATGAATGTGTGTGTGAATGGGTGGATGGTTGGTACTGTGAAGCGCTTTGGGGCCCCTCAAAAGGGGGCTGGAAAGCGCTATATAAGTAAGCTCCCTTTACCATTTTATTTACCATTCTCGCGTCTTCGCACCAAATTCTTGACGTCATTTGAGCAGCTGCAGCGCAGAGCGTTTACCTACGGGACAAATTGAGGTCTCTGATTGGTCATTTGCTGACACGCCTACTGAGTTGATTGACAGGTCGGGGGGGAAAAAGATGAGAGCTGGCAGCTGCAGCCGCAGAGGTGTTCTATGTTTATATGTTAATAAAAAGTTATAAAAAATAAAACTTAAAACAGGGAGCGCTGGTCCTGCAGCCCACACATCAGACCAGCACACCAGGACATCTGCAGAACCCTAACCCGCTGGACCCGAGTTTAATTCGCTCGTGACAAATTCATTCATTTCTCATCATTTCAGTCATGGAGTCAACGGAGGAGGAAACGATCACTTGCCTTTTGGCAAAAAACAAACAAAAGAAAAGTCCAAATCAGGGATGAAGAAGGGGAATTTAATATATTTGTGTCACATACAAAACAGTCTACATGCCCTGCGGGGATACGCTTGTACCTCTGCGTAGTACTTGCGTACCTCTGCGTAGTACTTGCGTACAGCTGCGTACAGTATGGCCGTACGCAGAGCTATACGTGAGACTTTAGGGTTGGGATGGAGACATGTTTGTGATGTGCGCTAGTTTAGCTCTAGGTTACCGGTCGTTCCCGCAGTTATTGACAGGGGAGAATGCGTTAGGTATGCAGAGTGCTACATCTGTAGCATCTTGGCTAGCGCATTTGTGTTGTGCGCCGCTACGTCAGTGCCGGCGATTGTTGACCAGGTGTGGTGGGGGTGGGGGTGTGAAGGACGTTTTGTTAGGCAGGACCCATGGTTCTGTTGACGGGGCGAGGCACCCTCTTTGGAACTGTAGGGGAAACACTTCCTGATTTAAAAAAAGTCTCAGAATAAATATTCTGCATCCATATTTATGTAACCTGACCAGTTTTTTTTATTTGGTTGAGCAGCTCAAACACAAGTTCTTCTGCAACATGTGTGCTTGTACATTTGATTTTCTGTCATCCTGCCAGGGGAGTTATGGTGTTTTAACTGCTATTTGTCCTTTAAAGTCCATGACCCACCATGTTTTCAAATTGCATCGCCATTAATATTTATTAGTTTATTTAAAAATAATACAGGAGCGTTTATTTATATTGTAGAGAAATAATGCAAAATGTGTTATTTCATGATTTATAGCAGATTTTAGCAGAAGCTCCGGGAAGATCTGCCCCTCTCCAAATATGGGCATTCACATCACTAAAGATTCCGCCTTGGAGTTACAGGCGGAGTTTTAATAAGCCTTCATCAACTTCCATGACCGCTGCTCAGAGAGAGGAAAAAAAAAAGAGAAGCGGTTGCTCACTGATGTCTGTCATATTCTGAGCAGCATCCACGTAGACATACTAGTTTAATTCGCTTGATCGCGACAAATTCATTCATTTCCGCATCGCCTTTTTATTCTCTCCCCTGACCAGACAGGTCGGGAGTAGAAAGGCAGCCGCAGCGCGGAGCTCTGTCGGTCTGGATGTACCATCGCGCGCGGGCTTCCCCGTGCTCTCTGTGCTTCCCCGTGCTCCAGCAACAAGGCTGGACAGAACCGAGCCCCAGCACGAACTTCAAAGCTGACCCGCAGCGGAACGGGGAGCCAGGGAGAAGCCGCACGGCTCGCTCCTCTCTGGGCAGAGGAGAGGAGAGCAGCCAGCAACAGTCGCAGCGGTGTTATATCTTATTAAAAAGGTCTATAAAATAAATAATAAATAAAAGCAGACCACTGGTCCAGTTGTACACAAAAATGCACCAGGAAATATGCAGTTTTACTCTCACTCTCATAAACCTCCATGGAAACTCACTCCTACCTTCTGCCTTGCTTTCTGGGTGGAGATCAATGTAACGAAAGGCATGACCCTTCGGGACTTTTCGGCCAGGTTTCCGGATTCATTCGGGAGTGTTTTTTTTTTTTTTTTTAACCCTCGCCTGGCCCAAATGCAAAAATGAAAATAAAATTCATAAAATACTACAGTAATTCTCCAATATGGTGAATTGTTACTGTCACGGTGGGTGTTGTCCTTTAATGATAAGAAGTACTGATAAATAACTCATGAGCGCTTGGCTTTTGGTGATTGTGGCCCGTGGGTGGTTTAGTTGATTAGTCCTGGCCTAATGCTTGTTACACTGGAGGTGAATTAACTGGTATTTGTAAATGAAATTTAAAGCACAGCTCAGTGTCTGCACTGGTGAAGGTGAATGTCACAGTGGTTATTGCTTTTTTTGTTGTTGTTGTTTGCTTGTTTTTTATTTTATGTTTTCTGTCTTTCTTTTGTCTTCTCCATATCATTTTTAGCACGCAGGCACAAGGGCAGATATACACCCATGTCAGTCCACACATGTACCTCCTAAAGAAACACAACCATGATGTATCTTCTAGAACAGGGGTGCCCAACCTTTTTTGAACCAAGGGCTACTTTTGAAGTCGGCAGTTTGCCGAGGGCTACTCGTCCAGTCTCAGTATCAAAAAACATAATTTTTCATCTCCCTACTCCTCACTTCTTTAAAGTAAATAAAACAGAACATAATGTGTTGCTAGTTTTATTTAATTAAAGTATTTTATCAAAGTAAAAGAACACAATATTTGAAAAGCACACCATATTTTTTAAAGAAACGAATAAACAACTGAACTGAACAATATAAAACTCCCTCATTAACACACTATTTACAAAAAGTTACAAAGGTGCAGATTTACACATCTCCAACAATTTCAAATCTCATCCATCCATCCATCCATCCATTTTCTTCCGCTTATCCGGGGTCGGGTCGCGGGGGTAGCAGCCTAAGTAGGGAGGCCCAGACTTCCCTCTCCCCAGCCACTTGGAGCAGCTCCTCTGGGGGAATCCCAAGGCGTTCCCAGGCCAGCCGAGAAACATAGTCCCTCCAGCGTGTCCTGGGTCTTCCTCTGGGTCTCCTCCCGGTGGGACATGCCCGGAACACCTCACCAGGGAGGCGTCCAGGAGGCATCCTAACCAGATGCCCGAGCCACCTCAACTGGCTCCTCTCGATGTGGAGAAGCAGCGGCTCTACTCCGAGTCCCTCCCGGATGACCGAGCTTCTCACCCTATCTCTAAGGGAGAGTCCAGCCACCCTGCGGAGAAAACTCATTTCAGCCGCTTGTATCCGAGATCTTGTTCTTTCGGTCATAACCCAAAGCTCATGACCATAGATGAGGGTGGGAACGTAGATCGATCGGTAAATTGAGAGCTTTGCCTTTTGACTCAGCTCTCTCTTCACCACGACAGACCGGTACAGCGCCCGCTTCACTGCGGACGCTGCACCTATCCGCCTATCGATCTCACGCTCCAGTTTTCCCTCATTCGTGAACAAGATCCCGAGATACTTAAACTCCTCCACTTGGGTAAGGACCTCCTCCCCGACCCGGAGAGGGCACGCTACCCTTTTCCGGCTCAAGACCATGGCCTCGGATTTGGAGGAACTGATCCTCATCCCGGCCGCATCACATTCAGCTGCAAACCGCTCCAGCGAAAGCTGTAGATCACGAGCTGATGAAGCCAATAGGACCACATCATCTGCAAAAAACAGAGAAGCGATTCTAAGGCCACCAAAACGGATCCTCTCAACACCTTGGCTGCGCCTAGAAATTCTGTCCATAAAAGTTATAAACAGAATCGGTGACAAAGGGCAACCTTGGCGGAGTCCAACTCTCACCGGAAACGAGCCTGACTTACTGCCAGCGATGCGGACCAAGCTCTGACACCGGTCGTACAGGGACCTAACAGCCCATATCAAAGGGCCTGGTACCCCATACTCCCGGAGTACCCCCCACAGAACCCCCCGAGGGACGCGGTCGAATGCCTTCTCCAAGTCCACAAAGCACATGTAAACTGGTTGGGCAAACTCCCACGCACCCTCCAGGACCCTGCTGAGGGTGTAGAGCTGGTCCAGTGTTCCACGACCAGGACGAAAACCACACTGCTCCTCCTGAATCCGAGGTTCGACTATCCGACGGACCCTCCTCTCCAGAACCCCTGAATAGACCTTACCAGGGAGGCTTAAGAGTGTGATCCCTCTATAGTTGGAACACACCCTACGGTCCCCCTTTTTGAATAGGGGAACCACCACCCCAGTCTGCCAATTAGTGCTGGACGATAATTCAATAACGATAAATATCGCGATATACTTTTATTCAATAACGATGATATGAAGTTTAAGCATATTTTCGATATTTCGATAGGATTTTACAACTTTTTCTGACGTTTTTCTCTTTCTGTTCGGGTTGGAGCGGCTGCTTCAACAACCCGCCCGGACAGAAAAAGCTGTGACACAAAACGTGCGTGATGACGTCGTTGTTACGCAGCGCTCAGTCCAGCAGCAGGCGTTAGCGGTAGCAGGCTAAAAGCTAAGCTAGTCTCCAAAGCGCGTTAAGTTTTCGCTTCAAAACGAGTCAAACGAGTGCTCATGACCGTCAGAATGTGACTGAACAAAGTTTCACAAGCGAAGAGAAAGAGACGACATCACTGATGAGAGGAAAGACTAATTCGTCGGTGTGGACGTAGTTCGGTTTTACTGCAGGTCTCATCTGCAGCGAGTCTTACTCGGTTTGTTTATTTTTCAAAACGTGACAGAGTCGTTCTAACTAGCGGTGGAAACATCTAACTTGTTTAATCTGAAGAGTTTCCACTCGATAGAATATGATGAGAGTCAGAAGATGAAGAATAAAGTTTGAGCCAACGTTTCCCTGAAACTACGACGTAAACAAACAGCCCCAGCAGTGCTGCATGTTTTTTTAAATTGAAAATAAAACAGATTCATCAGAATAAAAAGAAAGAAAAACACTGAATGAAAAGGTGCAGAAAGACGAAAATAGTGTTATAATATCTGCCCCTTGTTTAAAAAATACAAAATAACTACAAACAACCTTCACTTCACCTGCACCACACCTTCCCAACAACTTTGATTTAATCATCTTTTAAAACATATAAATAGTTTTATAAATGTTTATGATGATATCAAGTCAACACAATCCTGTTTCCTGATTTAAAACTCAGCTCCTTCACACTAGTTCTAAATGAAGATTTTACAAACATTTACATTCCCTTCAGGGTTTAATAACTTTAAACAAAATGTAATTGAATATTTGGGGGTAATATTTTTTTTAGTTTTATACATGACTTGTAAAATACTATGTTCAACCAAATCATAACATTTTAATAATTTCAATTGATGAAATAATATATTTGTTGGGTGACCATAGCACTTCCTAATAATAATTCTTACAGCTCTTTTTAGTAAAATAAAATTAGGATTTGTAATAGTTTTGCATGCTTTTCCCCAAACTTCAATACAACAGATTAAATATGGAACAATCATTACATTATACAATATATTCAAAACTTTGTCATTCAAAAACTATTTTACTTTATACAATAATGTAATTGATTTTGTTATTTTTATTCTTAAGTAATTTCCATGAGATTTCCATGTCAGCTTCTCATCAATAACTATACCCAAAAGTTTTATTTAATTAACTATGAATTTCAATGCTGTAAATTTTAAAGTTCTTGTTTAAAGTTAAAACTATTAATATTGACACAGTTGAGAATTTTATGCCGAGAACGTTCATGCTCAATAATCCAGGTACCAAATCCAATACCTGTAATTCTCAGTTGGGTCATCTGGAAACTGGATGGAGGGTGAAACGTTTCTATAAAAAACTGTCCATGACCCGACAGAATTATTGGGTTGAGAATTTTATGTTTATTTGATGGTGATTTCCATCTTTTTGGAGGCTAAATACAAATACAAGGTGAACATCAATTTATTTGTATAGTTTATAGTTTTTTTTAGGCTTTTATATTGTTTATATCGATATCGAATTATATCGATATCGACCGAAATTAAGAGCTATATCGTGATAAAAATTTTGGCCATATCGTCCAGCCCTACTGCCAATCCAAGGGAACTGCCCCCGATGTCCACGCGATATTGCAGAGTCGCGTAAGCCAACACAACCCCACAACATCCAGAGCCCTAAGGAACTCAGGACGAATCTCATCCACCCCCGGAGCCTTGCCACCGCGGAGCTTTTTAACCACCTTGGCGACCTCAGCACCAGAGATTTCAAATCTCAATAAAACCTAAATATCAAAACTAGGCAGCTGCTCTGTGCAGCAGGATGGTGTGTCATCTGCAGGTGCTGAAGTCACTCACTGGTCCAGAATGCTGGCTTCAAAGGGCCATTCAGAGTTCCACCTGGTTATAAGACAAGACACACACACACATTAGGTACAGAAAATGAAGGGCACACCCAAACTGCAAAATAAATAAATAAATAACACTAGCTAGCTAACTAGTCTGGTCTAAAATGTAATAAAAAACAACATACAGACACATTGTGACAAGTCTATACCCAAGTAACAGAGAACGTTAAACTAATGTTCTGGTATGGCTCTTACATGGTTCTGTTAGATCACAACGTTCTTAGAACGTTCTTTGAAGGTTTTGACTAACGTTTGAACAAACCTAGATATAACGTTCTAACCTAACGTTCTTAGAACGTTCTTTGAAGGTTTTGACTAACGTTTGAACAAACCTAGATATAACGTTCTAACCTAACGTTCTTAGAACGTTCAACAAACGTTCCCTTTGCCATGCCAGTTTCTTTACACAAAGTATTTTCACACTGGTTTATTTTTCTGTTTTAAACGTTTTGTCAGTTTTTTGAAACAGCTCGAGCTGTTTTTTTATATTGTATATATATATATATATATATATATATATATATATATATATATATATATATATATAATATTGTTATTATTATTATTGAGCATGCATCAGGGTATTATTATTATCATCATTATTATTATCATTATTCAATTTTATTCTGCGTTACTCCAGGCGTACGTGAAACGTGAAGTTGTTTGCTTTCTGCCCTTTTTCATGGTCTTCATGCGTTATGATTGGATTGGGGGTAGAACGTGATCATGTACGTCCCAACCAATCAACGCCACTCTTGCTTATCAGGTTGCATGTGAACTTTGTCCTAACCAATCAACGCCACTCTTGTTTATCGAGGGAAGTAGCATGTCATCATATCCAACCAATCAACTATTAACAAGGACTAAGATTTCCCATTCACAGCTGGTTAAGGAAGGAAGGAGTGTTGTCTTTATGTGGGTACCTGCTCATAGGGGGATTCGGGGTAATGAACTGGCTGACAGAATTGCTAAACGTTCCGTTACTAGAGGCAGTGTTGATATACATATCCAATTATGCAAGACAGAAGGAAAAAGTATTGTTTGGTCACATATTAATCAGTTATGGCAACAAAGGTGGGACCATGAAACAAAGGGGAGACATCTGTATGCAGTTCAGAATTCAGTCAACAGTAACAGATATCATGGAGGGAATAGGAGGGAGGAATCAATAATAACAAGATTAAGAATAGGTCATACAAATCTGAACAGTACTTTGTTTATTATAGGGAAACACGATAGTGGAAGTTGTGATTTTTGCCAGCAAACAGAGTCAGTGCAGCACGTCATTTTGGAATGTTCTGCATATTCAGCGGAAAGGCAGACTCTACTGGACCATATGAAACATGAAGTCACGAGCCCGATCAGTTTGAAGAGCGTTTTGGAATGGGGATCTAGTAAAGGTGGACGCAAATACTTTATGTATTTCTTGACGTCGACAGGTCTAAGTAGAAGACTGTAGGTCTACGATTTTTTATTTTATTTTTTGCTTTGTTTTGTTTTATTTTTGAATGTCCAGAGGACCAGACTTGGTTTTTTTTTGGAAGACTGTAAATAGTTTAGGGATGGGACCATTAGATGGCGGTAATACACCGGAAGGTTGTAAGCTGCCGTTAAACCTCACGGAAGAAGAAGAAGAACAACCAATCAACGCTTCGCGCGCTTCGTTCAAATGTAGCTATTTCCTGTTATCTGTTGGACAAGAAGCTCTTGTTGTCTCTGACTCAGCGCTCGTAAAACTTGCTTTTTATTAGACGTCGACTGGTCTGACTCTGGACGACGACTGGACATTCAGTTGGAAGTTGAAGGTCGGTTCTGTTTTCTTTATTTGCTAGCTGTTTTAGCTCTGTTCACATGAATGAACAAAACCTGCTGTTGCTAAAAGCTAAGCTAACAACGAGCTAAAACGGGTCTGTGTGCTGCTGAGGCAGATAATTTGAGGCAAGTAAAACACTGCAGGTTAGGTTATTCTAGCGTTTAAATAAGCCATATACTGTATGCTACGAGTTATTTTTTATTTTTTTGGCTTAGTTCCTGGATGGTTTTTCAAAGAGACAGGCCCCGCATCCTCTCGATGTTTGCGTCGCATGTCTGTTAACACACATGCGCTCACTAGCCAGCAGAACAATAACCGCAGCCAGGCTGAAATACTAATTTACTTTAAATACGTATTTCAGCAACATACTGTTTTTGTAGCTGCTTAAACAAGAGGCTGAAGGAAGACCTCGTGAATGAGATCTCATTCACACAGTCTTGAGAGGTCTTGAGAGTCAATTACTTTCTGACAGTTTCATTAAAGATTTACTGGTACATGAGATATTTTACTAACAGACACACAGGCAGGCTAATATGAGTGCCAGACTTTGGTCGTGGTGGTGCTAAACAGTTCATAGTAACACAGCAGAGGTGTTTGTCCCTTTGTGAATCTTTAGGATTGAATCCTCTTTATTTGTCTCCAAGTTGTCATCAATCAATGTCATCAGCATGAAAAATCTGTCAAGCACAAAGAAAGATTGTGATCACATAACTGGTTTGAAAGTGGCTGATAGGTAGTTATTTTAGATTTCTTGTAAACCTGTCTTAAAATGTAAGGGGTTCTGGACTTTGCAGGGGTCTGAAACCTGCGGCTCTGGAGCCACATGTGGCTCTTTGGTCCCTCAGCAGTGGCTCTTCCAAGCTTTGATCAAAAATAACTTTAAACTGAATTTTATTTGTTCTTATAACAACAAAAAGGGCTAGTTTTAGCAGTTTTTCCTGTCTTTTCCTTTGCAAATGTGTGAATACTAGAACTAATAGAAGGAGTAAAACATAAGTTAACTTTATTTATTCAAAGTAGGATATTTAATTTTTCCACAATTAAAATAATTTACCTAGACCTGCATAGTTCATTATTTTATTTTTTAATTGGGAAAGATCACATTATTTTTCCTCCATTATGATAATCTGGTCTTTTTTAGTCTTAAAATGTCCAGCATCAACGTGTGGCATTGTTATGTATCCTGAAGGGATTAAATAACAAAAGTTTAAACCTCAGTTTAGGTCACCTGCAGTTTGCAGCCTTCTGCTGCACCTTTTTTTTACTCAGCTGATCAGGCTTGATTGGCTGAGCTGCAAACACCTGCTGGCTCTCTCCCTTTTATAAGCTGAGGGCAAAAGCCTGAACAGTGTGGAGGTTTTGAGATGGCCAACTAAGGTTGGTGGATGCAAGCAGGAGCTTGTTGGAGCAACTTGAGAGCCTTTTTGGAAGGTAACCAAGTTTATTGAAAAGCTTGTAGTGCAGGGAGTTTCTCCACCCTCCCTGGCTGTTTGTGAGCTCTAGTTAATCTAGAGTTTGTTTGTTTGCTCCGGTTGGAGTGTTGGAGTGTGTGTTTGTTGGAGCACCTGAGTGCTCTTGTGGACTCCTTGTAGAGTCGTGTGAGCTCTAGTTAATCTAGAGTTTTGGCTGTGGTGTGCTCCTGTGGGAGTTGTGTTTAGGAGCACGGTGTGCTCATAAGGACTCTTAAGATAGAGTGAGTAGGAACACTGACAGTGTTCTGTTTTGTGACCTCAAGGTAACCTGAGAGGTGTGGATTTGAGCCCTGAGGCTCAAGTGTGTTAAGTTTGAGACTGTAAGAGGTTTGTGTCTGTCCATAGGACAACAGTTGTTTTTTTCCCTCTTATTTACTTTAATCACTTTCTGGTTGGGTAAAGCTGGTAGTCCTGTTTTCGCTTTAGTTCCTTCTATTAGGCCTAGAGTTTTGGTGCAGTTAGCCCGCTGTCCAACAGGGTTCAACGGCTCTATAGGAGTTGGCTCTGTTGGGCAGCCTTATTTTGATTTTGGCCGCTTTACCCCAACCCAGCTCTCAGTTGCTACTTTGTTTCTTTTGTTTGTGACGTGGGATGCCTGGAGAAGCTGGAGGTGGTTCCCCTCCTACAGATGACCCTTAGTTCCTTTAATAAATTTGTTAAACCTTTTCCTTGTGTCCTGTGTCCATTAAATATGTTTTGATCCTGGTGGATCGTAACATATTTATTAGGGGCTCGTCCGGGATCTGAATTAGTATTGGGGGCTCGTTTGTGAGGTGCTGTGTTTTTTGAGTTGTCTGCTCGTCTGTTTGTCTGCACAGGACAAACTTGTTGGAGTGTTTCTGTGAAGCACTTGAGTTTTTAGACAGCTGAGCACCTGCTGTGCATGTTTGTGGGAGTCTGGTTTTGAGCAGACATTGTGGTTTTTTTGTGCTTAATCTTGAGAGTGTTGTGAAGTTTTTTTGAAGCTAAGTGTTTTTTGGACAGTAGTTAATAGAATTAACTGCTCCTTTTTACATTTGGTGTGTTTTGACAGCTGTGTGCTGTAGTTTGCACTCTCTCTGGAGCTGACAGGACCAGCTCCTGGTTGCTGATTGAGCTGAAACACGCAGCTGTGTGTGTTTTTGGATTGTGCTGCGTTCAAATGCAGCTGGGATTTTGCTGTTGTTTACAGTGAAAGTCATTTGAAGAAGGGTACAGCTTAAAGACTGTTTGTCTGCATCATGGCGTTCAATTTAAAGACATTTATTGAACAGCCTACTGTGCAGGTCTTTGCAGACTGCACAAGAGTACAAAAGCTGAGTGTAGCAGATCATTTTAACATTGATGTTAGAAAATTTGCTAATGATGGATGGCTAGAGAGTGAACTGCTGTGTGAATTGGTCCAGCTTGGGATATTTCCTGAGATTGATGAACAAGAGCGTCTGAGAAAAGAAGATGCTTCCAGACGAAAGGAACTTGAAGATAAAATAATGAGAGAAAAAGAGCTACTACAACTCAAACATCAATCGTTCATAAAAGAACAGGAAATTGAACGACAAGAACGTCAAGCTGCTTTGCAGGAGAAGAAGCGTCTGTGGGAACAAAAAAGACTGGAGCTGCTGAAGGAGATGAGAGCGTTGAGGCTGACAAATCAACATTCCTGTCCCACTGCCTGTCATCCGGTGGCGCCTCTGGAATCTCAACGGAAGGAGACGCCTCAAGAATGTCAACTGGAGGAACGACGACAAGAAGACAAGGTTGATTTAAGCGACAGCTTAATGGTGAACTGTGAAGCAGAGCAGATTCCAGTGGAGGAGGTGAAACCTTTGCTGTCCTCACCACATCTTCAGGGAGAAGATGACGATGATCTCGGTGACAGTTTTACACTGTTGTTTGACACTGAACTACTCCCAGTTCAGTCAAGTGAGGACCTGAAGATCTCAGAGGAGGTGAAGTCACACGCAACAAGTCCTCCTGCTCTTTCTTTTCCCGTTCCAGCCACCGTGAAGAATGAGAGAGTATTGATGGACTATGTGAGACCATTGATTAGAACTGCAGCAGAACATGCTTTATTTTTGCTTGTGAGCGATGACAAGCTAGAGCCTTGTAATGGAAGTATTGTGCATGATTCTGCATCTAACACACTTTTCTGTATTTACAGAGTAGCTGAAATCAAAGCTGCTAAAACTGACCAAAAGGTGTTGTTACAGCCGACCAGAGAGAGCTGTTTAGTACTGACCAGTACTGAAGTGGAGGAGAACAGCTTCCCTCTGTCTACAAATGAGACACTCTCTTGTTTTCTGATTGACCTCATCAGCCATGGTGTTAGTATTTGTCAGACAAAACGAGAGCTTTTTAGGGTACAACCAGACCCAAGACGTCGTTTTGGTTTTAAAACTTTTTGAGTGACTGTAGAGAGTTTGTTAGCGGTTTGACAGACTAGTTTTAATGAGGTTTTTAGTCTGTTTGAGTGATAAGGACCGCTACATGTGACCTCACTGTTTTTGTATGGGTCATGTACGATGTTTTTACCTCACATCTACATCACCCCATACAAAAACATTTAGCGGTGGGAATGTTATGTATCCTGAAGGGATTAAATAACAAAAGTTTAAACCTCAGTTTAGGTCACCTGCAGTTTGCAGCCTTCTGCTGCACCTTTTTTTTACTCAGCTGATCAGGCTTGATTGGCTGAGCTGCAAACACCTGCTGGCTCTCTCCCTTTTATAAGCTGAGGGCAAAAGCCTGAACAGTGTGGAGGTTTTGAGATGGCCAACTAAGGTTGGTGGATGCAAGCAGGAGCTTGTTGGAGCAACTTGAGAGCCTTTTTGGAAGGTAACCAAGTTTATTGAAAAGCTTGTAGTGCAGGGAGTTTCTCCACCCTCCCTGGCTGTTTGTGAGCTCTAGTTAATCTAGAGTTTGTTTGTTTGCTCCGGTTGGAGTGTTGGAGTGTGTGTTTGTTGGAGCACCTGAGTGCTCTTGTGGACTCCTTGTAGAGTCGTGTGAGCTCTAGTTAATCTAGAGTTTTGGCTGTGGTGTGCTCCTGTGGGAGTTGTGTTTAGGAGCACGGTGTGCTCATAAGGACTCTTAAGATAGAGTGAGTAGGAACACTGACAGTGTTCTGTTTTGTGACCTCAAGGTAACCTGAGAGGTGTGGATTTGAGCCCTGAGGCTCAAGTGTGTTAAGTTTGAGACTGTAAGAGGTTTGTGTCTGTCCATAGGACAACAGTTGTTTTTTTCCCTCTTATTTACTTTAATCACTTTCTGGTTGGGTAAAGCTGGTAGTCCTGTTTTCGCTTTAGTTCCTTCTATTAGGCCTAGAGTTTTGGTGCAGTTAGCCCGCTGTCCAACAGGGTTCAACGGCTCTATAGGAGTTGGCTCTGTTGGGCAGCCTTATTTTGATTTTGGCCGCTTTACCCCAACCCAGCTCTCAGTTGCTACTTTGTTTCTTTTGTTTGTGACGTGGGATGCCTGGAGAAGCTGGAGGTGGTTCCCCTCCTACAGATGACCCTTAGTTCCTTTAATAAATTTGTTAAACCTTTTCCTTGTGTCCTGTGTCCATTAAATATGTTTTGATCCTGGTGGATCGTAACAGGCATGGAGGCTGCACAGTTGAAGAGAGGAAAGCTCTGCAGAGAGTGGTGAAGGCTGCACAGAAGTCTGTTGGAGTCAGTCTCCCCACCATCACAGACATTTACACCTCCAGATGCAGGAAAAGAGCCACCTGCATCATGAAAGACCTCACTCACCCAGCACACTCACTCTTTGCCCCACTCCCCTCAGGACGGAGGTTGAGGAGCATCAAGTGTAGAACCACTAGACTGAGGAACAGCTTCTACCCTGAGGCTGTTAGACTCATGAATAAATAAAAATAAAATAAAAAATAAACACTGCAAAATATCACATCATACTGATGCTGATCTGTTTTCTTGTTGCTGTGTTCATCTGTGTTCATCTGTGACCATCTGCTCATACAAACTCATGTTCGTGCTGCTGTTTATTCCCACTATATTAGGCTTAGTGTATTACTAGTTGATGTTTTTCTTAGTTAATTCTAGATGTTATTACTGTTTTTCTCTTTCATTTGTTGTTGGATGTAACTGGGACCTCGTGTACATAATCTCGTTTTCATCTCATGTACCACATGCTGTGCAAATGACAATAAAGACTCTCTGACTCTCTTTAACTTCACATGTTCATGTTTGTGTCTCTTTCAACAGACAAAACCTGTTGGCACCTGACGTCATGGGCAGACCTGTGTCCTCTGCTCTCTCCTCACCATCCTCCTGCAGCTCCTCTCCATCATCACCTGTGCGTCACCACCTTGTGCCTACAGTGAGTTGAACTTGTTTTCTGTCTGTGTTTTCTGTTTTTATTGCAGGTCATGACCCTGCTTTAACTTCACATGTTCATGTTTGTGTCTCTTTCAACAGACAAAACCTGTTGGCACCTGACGTCATGGGCAGACCTGTGTCCTCTGCTCTCTCCTCACCATCCTCCTGCAGCTCCTCTCCATCATCACTTGTGCGTCACCACCTTGTGCCTAACAGTGAGTTGAACTTGTTTTCTGTCTGTGTTTTCTGTTTTTATTGCAGGTCATGACCCTGCTTTAACTTCACATGTTCATGTTTGTGTCTCTTTCAACAGACAAAACCTGTTGGCACCTGACGTCATGGGCAGACCTGTGTCCTCTGCTCTCTCCTCACCATCCTCCTGCAGCTCCTCTCCATCATCACCTGTGCGTCACCACCTTGTGCCTACAGTGAGTTGAACTTGTTTTCTGTCGGTGTTTTCTGTTTTTATTGCAGGTCATGACCCTGCTTTAACTTCACATGTTCATGTTTGTGTCTCTTTCAACAGACAAAACCTGTTGGCACCTGACGTCATGGGCAGACCTGTGTCCTCTGCTCTCTCCTCACCATCCTCCTGCAGCTCCTCTCCATCATCACCTGTGCTTCAACACCTTGTGCCTAACCCTGTCATGTATCCACATCAATGACTGCTGCCAAAACAGGAAAACACACCTGACCTGAACTCACATCTGGACTCCCATGTACCCATCATTCAGTGTTTCCCCTACCATTATACAAGCGGGGTGCGCCACCCCGTCAACAGAACTGAGCACCCCGCCTACCAGACCAAACTTGACCCCCCCACCCACCACCCAGCACTGGCATAGCACTAAGCTAGCAGCACAAAATACAGGCTCTCTAGCTAAAAAGCTAAAGGGAGCGCTCACGTTGCCTCTCCCCTCGTGCTGAATGCCCCCTGCCCCTACAAGCTGCACTCAGACGTGTCCGTCCCCCGTCAACAAAAATCATGGATGAGATGAGCACTCCGCCATGGCAAGTTAACTAGGGGAAACACTGCATCATTCATGGTTGAATCATTGCTCAATGGCTAAGCTGTTCCATCTGATCCATGAGAACCACCTAATAAGCCTGTCTACCTCAACTTCAATCAAAGTAAGGGACTTTTCTATGCTTTTTTTGTGCTGCTTCTAGCTTTTTAAATTTCCTGGACTGTACACTAAGGCACTGGTTTTTCATACATGATGGTTGCAACATGTTTCTGATGGATGTCAATTGCTCCTGATGATGTGATTTGATAATGATGGTTGAAAACTGTTTATGATGGATACCAATTGCTCCTGATGGTTGAGAAATGTTTATGATGGATCTGCTTTGCTAATGATGGTTGAGAACTGTTTCTGAAACAACACTGAAGTTGTTTATGTGTGAACACATGTTGGATCACCAGATTTCTCGCTCCATGTTTTAAAAGGAGGATTAGCTGAAAGTATTTTGTTAGATCACCAGATTTCACGCTCCATGTTTTAAAAAGGAGGATCTGAATGTATTTATGTAGGATCACCAGATTACTCGCCCCTGAAAGAGGGTTAGTTTTACTAGAACTTCATACTGAATATGTGACCCATCACATCATCAAACGGGGGTTAAAGTCAAATTTGGTCAAAATGACCTACAAGCAAACATATATATTACTGACTTTTAGAAATACATTTTCTTACTTAGATCATCCTGACAAATTCATCGTGTTGTCTTAATAATCAGGAAAATGGTTTGATATTTGGTGTGAAGATTTTATTTCAGATATTTAATTTAAACCATTTGATAAGTTATTCATTCATCTTATTTACTATCTAAATTTACGCAAACCACTTTGAAAAATAAACCCATTTGATGTGATGGGTCACAAATTTATTATTCAGCTTCTTTTGTTGGATTTGATTTAAGAATTGTGGACATTTTTAAATAAAACTTGAAAGATTTCATTTGTGCAATGGAGATTTATTTAGCCAACTTAAATTTCTCATTACAATGAGAGTATTGTACAGGTAATAATAATAATAATAATGAATTCAATTTATAACGCACTTTTCATTAATGAAAATCTCAAAGTGCTACACGGTGCAACAGAAATTAAATGTCAATAAAACAAGTAATAGAACAAGTAAAATCAATAACAGTATCAACTAAGATCAAAAGTAGAATCATGAGGAGGCAGAGTATGCTCGGTCGAAAAGAAAGGTCTTCAAGCCGCTGAAAGTATTTTGTTAACAATTAACAATTAACAACAGTTAATTTTGCAAACAAACAAAAGTACACTTTTGTTTGTTTGCAATTGTTCTCTCTGGGAGGTTAAAAACATTGTTCAGTAGATGAATAAATAACTTTGAATCTATTTTGATTGTTCATAATTTGCACTAAAATGTATGAATCCATATTATAATAATAATAATAAAATTTATGGAATGTTCTAAGAAAGTTCTAGCAGAACGTTCTCACCTAACGTTCTGAGAACCACGAGAAAACTCCACACCAGAACGTTCTCAGAACGTTAGGAGGGAACGTTCCCCTAACCTAAAAATAACGTTCTCAGAACGTTCTCAGAACGTTCTTCTGTTACTTGGGTAGGAGACAACTTTTTATGCAAGCTGTATAAAATAAATGTGTCTCTACCTTAGTGGGACTTCTGACACTGAGAGGAGGAGGCCAGGGTCTCATAGGCAGGGCAGTATGAGGTGGTTGCGAGGCGCAGGCAGGTCTCCAGATGATCATCAGTCATTGTGGATCTGGTTTTGGACTTGATGATTTTCATGTGTGAAAAAGCAGACTCACACAGGTAGGTAGATCCAAAAAGTGCTGTTAAGTTCAAAGCACATCTTCGGATGTTAGGATACTTTTCTTCTGACAGCAGACTCCAGAACTCTCCATTCACGCCAGGTGATGCTCTGGATTTGATCCCAATGTCATTTTGCAGAGTCAACACCTCATTTTCAACACCAGAGCTGTCCAGCTGAAACACGGACACCAATTTGGACACAATGTCATCCACATCAACATTTCCAAAAGGATAACACATGTAGCTGGTAACAGGCTCGATGGAGGAAAAGTCAGTAAATCGTCTCTCAAATTCTGCTGAGATGCTCTGAACCTGCTTAGAAAAGTGTGCACTGTCCAGTTGTGTGACCTCTTTCCCTTGGCGCTGTAGCTCTGCCTCCATGTGTGGGAAGTTTTGCAGGTCCCTGCGTTGCAGCCGACTTGTGAGCAGTTGCAGCCTGCTTTTGAAGGTGCTCACAGAACTGATCATGTGGATTATGTTTTTGTCCTTTCCCTGAAGCTCCAAATTCAGTTCATTGAGCAGGCTGGTGAGATCTGTGAGGAAGGCTAAATCCAAAAGCCACTGGGTGTCCTCGAGTTTTGAATGTCCACCATGACCTGACAGCTTCAGAAAATCCCTGATCTCAGGCAACAGCTCAATGAATCTGGCCAGAAATTTACCTCTGCTTAGCCACCTGACGTCCATGTGCAGCAGCAGGTCTGTGTGGTCTGCTCCTGCCTCCTCCAAGTGAGCCCGGAACAACCTCCTCTGCAGACTCCTGGCCCTTATAGAGCACACAGTTTTCATGGCAACATCCATCACTTCCTTCATGTTTAAAATCTTCCCACACAGGGCCTGTTGGTGGATGATGCAGTGATAGTTCAAAATGTCTGGGAAAGCATCATTCTGCTTGCAGAGTGCAACAAATCCACTGGTGTGACCGGTCATTGCTGGAGCACCATCAGTTGTTATAGAAATTAGTTTATAGAGGGGCAAGTTGCTTTTATTAACAAACTCCATAAACGCATTAAAAATATCTTCTCCTCTTGTGTGGCCCTTCAAAGGCAAGATGGTGAGCAGCTCCGCTTTTGCACTCGTCTGCAAAGGCCATTCTGATAAAAACACACAGCTGGGCTACGTCCACCATGTCTGTCGACTCATCAAACTGAAGAGAGAAACACTCACATTGTTCCACGTTCTTTTTTAGCTGCTCCTCCACATCAACAGCCCTTCCCTCACATCGTCGTGTCACTGTTTGTCTGGACAACTGCATGTCTTTAATAGCAGCTACGATCTCACTTTTATTTTTAAAATCATGAAAAAGTGCATCTGCAGCCTCAATAAACGCTTCTTTCATAACTTCTCCATCACTGAACGACTTCTTATGTTGAGCCAGGATGCGGCTAACACGGTAGGAGGCGATTGTAGCTGCCTTACCTTTCGTGCTGGGCCGAGTGAAGATCGATTGCTGGGCTGCAAGCTTGTGTTTTAGCTCCCGCACTTTGTGAGTCCGTAAAGAACTTTTAGGAGGGAAATCTGCATCAAAACGTTTGTGCATCGTCTTGAAATGCCGCTCCAAGTTGCACTTTTTGGGCAAGGCAACGCTCGAATTACAGATGAGGCAAATAGACTTTGAATTAGAATAAACAAAAAAATAATCCTCCTCCCATTCTGTGTGAAAATAGTAATTTTTTGTTTGCTTGTTCGCTAGTTTTCCTTCCATGTTTACTACGTACAGTACTGACATTCATTCCACAGCGCTCTCACGCACCGATAGCTCCACTGCTGAACCTAAAGTCTCGTCAGTCACCGCACCCAAAACTCGCGAGACTGTGTCTGTGAGCATACAAGATGGGGAGGGCTGAGGAAAGCGTTGCTGCGCATTGGCATATAGTCATTCCTCCCTCCACCCCTTCTGCCGCAGTTAGAATGAAGCTTAGCAGCAGACATTTCACCTTGTTAACAGCTAAGAGCCGGCTCGTCAGCTGTTAGAGCAAGGTTGAGCTTCGCGGGCGACTGGGAACCAGCTGGCGGGCGACCGGTCGCCCGCGAGCGACTGGTTGGGCACACTTGTTCTAGAACAACAGATTATTTCTTAATGATAAATAGTCAACCCTCAATGATTATGTTTGTACCTGTGTGTTTTTTTAAATATATTTGTTATAATGGGTGTGGTTTAACAGCAGAACTCCCAGGATATTTAAACTAGTACAATATTTACCACAGATCTCCAATTGGCTCTTGTAGGAATTTGTATCCCTTGAGATACTGATCATGCCTGGAGGCTTTTGTTCTGCATGTAAGTGACAGCAGGGTGATGGGTTTTGTCACTACAATGCAAATGCCTTGGGGACGTGTGTCCATTCCACTGCAGCAGGGCTCTGGGTGGTGGAGTTTTTCTACAACAGGGGTCAACCTGTGGCTGCAAGAATAACCATGCCAGTCATCGTTGTGTTTCTTGTAACAGGATGGATGGATGGATGGATATATATATATATATATATATATATATATATATATATATATATTGTATACATATATATATA
>JBBPBX010037955.1:0-23832 GCA_038048925.1 Garcialebias charrua
AGAGCCTACACTGTTGGAAACCATCTTACAATTAAACCCGACCCGTAAAGGGCTTATTTCACGGCTTTACAATCTAATGTTGAACATGATGGAGACCTCCTCACCCAAACTTAAAACTTTATGGGAGGAGGACTTGGGCATGACCATTCCAGATGAAACATGGGCTTCTATACTTAAACTTGTTAATACGACATCTCTGTGTGCACGCCATTGTCTTATTCAGTTTAAAGTGGTACATAGAGCCCACTTCTCCAAAAGCAAACTATCTCGTATTTATCCAGAAATCACCACATACTGTGACAAATGCAAAATTGCTGAGGCCACACTGGTTCATATGTACTGGTCCTGTCCCAGCCTTGGTCAGTTCTGGACAGATGTTTTTAAAACCCTGTCCACAATCTTCAGAGTGGAAGTAACACCTAGCCCTCTCCTTGCTATGTTTGGCATCAGTGGTGAAGAGCTCCCTCTATCAGCCTCCAAAAGACGAGCACTGGCTTTTTGTTCCTTGTTAGCAAGGTGTGCAATTCTAATAAGATGGAAGGGTGCTGCCCTTCCAACTCATAAACAGTGGTTATATGACCTTCTCTCATGCTTGAAACAAGAAAAAATAAGGTGTTCTCTTCAGCACTCTACTGAGAAATTTAATAAAATATGGGGGCCTTTTCTTGATACATTTCAAAATATACAATAATATTTCAGGTGAATTCTTTGTCTTATTTTTTATTAAAGTGTGCTCTCTGTTTTTGTCAGGTTTAAGAATGTAATGTGTGGATATCCACCTCTTTCGCCAAAAGCTCATGTACGCCGCCATGACAGTCCGGTGCCGCCCCCTCCCGGGAGTAAACTTCCGGCGGAAGTCCTGTAGTGTGTGGTTTGCTGTGAAAAACAAGCCGGGACACCAGTTTATTTTCTCTCGTTTTTTAAATTTTTTGGGTTGTTTCTTGCTGGGTTAGAGGGTGTTACAGCCAGGTATACGTTTGAGCAACGCGCTGTTGTAAACGTGAAGGATCTACGTCCATCGGAGGAGCTGACAGCTGCTCCTTCCTCTGTCTGTGTCTGGCTCTGAGCTGCTCTCGAAGACGTCGCGCTCCGATCAACTTTAGTTCGGTAAACAAAATATTCTATATAAATCATTTTGTGAAACCATGTCAGAACAATATCGGAGTATAACCGTCTGTTTAGTAGCTGTTTTTTTTTTTCATGATTTAGCGTCTGTACTGCTGTGATAATGCTGTGGTTAGCTTAGCATGTAGCTTCTTTAAAGGCTAACTTCCAGACGGTAACACTCACAACAAAGTGCTGGTTCTTGAGCCTGGACTTTTTTTGGGGGCTGTGTTATTTTAGTTAAACTGTTATTTAGCTGGTTAGATATGATTGAGACAGTTTACACATCTTTTTTCAAAGACAGACCGTGTCAACAATGACTAGGCCTCAAAACCTGACCCGTCATTAAACCAGAGTTATTAAAGCACATTTAAAATAATGATGTAAATTAAAGAGGAGAAAAGTGCACATGAAGCTACATTTGTACTAAAATGTGAGTAAATAAAGAATTTACTTAACAAATCTGTCATTAAATAATATAACTGTGTTGCACACGTGTTTATACAGTATTATTTATATTTATTTATATTATTTAATGACAGATCTGTTAAGTAAATGCTTTATTTACTCATTTTAATACTAATACTGTACTGTACACACTGTCTATGACAAGACAAGTTTTCTTTTTCTACTTTACAGAAGATTGAAGCCACGAGATCCATCCAGAGATAAGTTTGTACACCTGGGTCCAGTCTCAGATCGTACACCTGGGTCCAGTCTCAGATCGTACACCTGGGTCCAGTCTCAGATCTACACTTTGGATTCCTGTGGAGTTGGCTGAAATCGGACAGTTCCACATGAAGAGAAATCTGTTCAGTTTGCTGGTCTCCATCATTGCTTGTTGAATTGGTTTTGATCTTTATTCTGTGCCAATTCATTTTCATTAAGACAACACCACCCACAGTTGTCATATTGTACACTATTCAGTTTCAACTGTTTTAAATGTATAATTATAGCTTTTATTCTGAACTTTGTCAGTCTCCTGGGTGATCAAAACTTATAAGCAAAATGAATGTTTTTTTGCTTTGCACATGTGAATAAAAACACTGGCCTAAGAACAATCGGGACCTTCAGTTTTTATTTATGTGTATTACAATGAGTACAATAGCACTTTGAGATTTTCATTAATGAAAAGTGCGTTATAAATTGAATTCATTATTATTATTAGTATGGGTGACATCACAATGAAACTACTTCACATTATTAGACATTGAACAGTGTATTTTAATTATTGAAATAACAAAAAGAACAAATGTAAATGAACAGCAGATTTATTTATAGAAGATTTTAACTGGTTTGTTGCTGTGTGTACGACTGCACAAAACTTCTGGACGAAGTCGAGTTTCCATCCATGTCCTGGGAGTCTGCTGGTGATTGAAGATTCTACGACCGGACAGAGTACCTTAACACAGAAATGTTTAGATATGGAGTAAATAATTTCTATGTTTCTCTTTTGTATATAATATATATACTCTACACCATGAATGTTTTTGTTGAAAAGCTTATGTAATAGTGTATGTATGAGATCAACTGAAAAATTACTTCTTTTTTTGTTTTATTCAACCACAATGTAACAGGTTCTTCTTTAAATGGCAACACATGGTTTTCTCAAAACAATGAACATATTTCATATTATCTTGTCTTTGAATATTGCAGAAAATATATAACTACTTTATCATCAACTTGTTAATTAAACAGCATGTGTTTCAACTTTGTACATTTCAATTGTGACATTTTCAACAAATTTTATATTAAATGTATGCTTCCATTCACAGCACAGACTTGAACTCTGACTATTAATGTCTGGCTGTGATCTAAATATTCTGATATAAGTGATGTACCTTCCACAGTGTCCAGTCAGCCTGTCCGTGAGCAGTGAGATGAGACGTTATCTGTGCTTCACCTGTCACTGCTCAGTGACAGCTGAAGCACAGATAACGTCTTATCTTCGCAGCTTCTTAAAACATCCTTGGAATCTATCCATCCTCTTATGTGCTTCCATTTACGTGAGGTAAAGGAAACTTTTGTGTAAATAAATAAATCGCTAGCAAGTATGTTTCCCCACAAACGTAAACAAGAGCGCGGGACCGCGACCGGAAGTACACTCCCGGCTTCCGCTATGAATTATGGGTAGTGCCGCGAAAACGAAAATAAGGTGGATAGGGCAGTGACCTAGATAGGAGTGAATGGGATTATTTTTTTAAAGAATTTTTGTTTGTGTTTAAGTATGTTGTTTAAACAGACTATATGTATACTGTAACATCTTTTGTACCCACGGTTTCTTATTTATATGTATAAAAGGAAAAAAAACTTTAATAAAAAAACAGTGATTAAAAAAAATTAAATGCGTCCAATAAATCTAAAAAATCCCTAATTCACTCATGCACACCCACGTAGGGACAGTTTAGAGTTACAAATCAGCCTAACATGCATGTTTTTTGTTTGTGGGAGGAAACCGGAGTACCTGGAGAAAACAACGCATGTACGGAGACTGAGAGAACATGCAAACTCCACCCAGAAAGGCCCACGGACCAGGATTTGAACCGGGAACCTGCTCGCTGAGAGGCAACAGCTTTACCAGTTGTGCCACCTTGCAGCTGGTTTATAAATATGGGGAAAAATCCATAAATTTGTTGGTTCAGTGTATAAGTCGCAGGGCATGTAAATTATGCAAAAAAAAAACTGTGACATGTAGGGAGGAAAATACGGTATTGCATTACTGTATTGATCAAACAGCTTGACAAATCTCAGGAAAAAACATGTAATATTATATAATTTTCCTTGATAAATAAATGACCAAGTATAAAAAATGTTTCTCATTTGTTCTCTTTATCTACTTTTAGGACTTGTGTGAAAATCACATGATGTTTTAGGTCATTTTTATGCAGAAATTTGGAAAGGCTTCACAAACTTTCAAGCACCACTGTATGGGTGAATATAAAGTTATAATTGTGCCTGATGTTCCTGTTTTCAGTGGTCCCTGCAGATGTTCAGCAGATGGTGCTGATTAAAGAAGAAGCTCCTGAAGTATGGATGCTTGGTGTGGACCAACAGGATCCAGAGACCCTCAACATAAAGGAGGAAGAGGAGGAACTGTGGACCAGTCAAGAGGGAGAGCAGTTTTGTGTGAAAAAGGAGACTGATGACACCGGGTTTGCATTCACTGCTGTTCCTTGGAAGAATGAGGAAGAAGAAGAGAAGCCTCTGTTTTTACAGCTTCATCAGCACCAAGTAAAAGAGGAAGATCTTCCAACCAGCAGCTCAGCTGACCAGATGAAAGCAGCAACTGGTGGAGAGGACTGTGGAGAAGGAGAAACTACCAGGAACCCAGATCTAAATACTTATGGAGATGATTGCAGCTCTTCAGAGACTGAAGTCAGTGAGGATGATGAAGGTGATGAGGTGAAGGACTCTGACTCTCAGCTAAAAGACTTATCAGACTCTGGGTCAGAACCTGAAGATGGTGACAAAGACTGGAAGGAGAGCAGAGCTCCTGAGTCAGGCATAAACACTGTCAACAAATCTTGCAGCTTCACTGAGCATGGGAAACAATTTCACAAGACGAGTCAGTCAGTGACGTCTTCAAGTTGTTTGGTTATCGAGGAACGTTTAAAAGGGAAAAAAACTGGAGGCTCAATCAAGAAAAAACAGTCAAGACAGAACTCATTTAGTTGTGAAGACTGTGGAAAAATATTTAACCAAAATGGTAGTCTAAAGAAACACATGATAGTCCACACAGGACAGAAAACATTTGCTTGTGATCTTTGTGGACAAAGGTTTGGACAGAAATCAAATTTAAACAGACACATGATAGTCCACACAGGACAGAAACCATTTGCTTGTGATCTTTGTGGACAAAGATTTGGACAAAAGTCAAATTTAAACAGACATTTGATAATCCACACAGGACAGAACACTTTTGCTTGTGATCTTTGTGGACAAAGTTTTGGACGAAAGTCAAATTTAAACTCACACATGATAGTCCACACAGGACAGAAAGCATTTGCTTGTGATCTTTGTGGACGCAGGTTTGGACATAAGTCAAATTTAAACTCACACATGATAGTCCACACAGGACAGAAAGCATTTGCTTGTGATCTTTGTGGACAAAGGTTTGGACAAAAGTCATATTTAAACAGACACATGATAATTCACACAGGACAGAAAGCATTTGCTTGTGATTTTTGTGGACGCAGGTTTGGACTGAAGTCGGATGTAAACAAACACATGATAGTCCACACAGGACAAAAAGCATTTGTTTGTGTTCTTTGTGGACGCAGGTTTGGACAAAAGTCACATTTAAAGTCACACATGAAAATCCACACCAGATGAAAGCAATTTAGCTGTGAATAATAACCCTTGCTTTGTCTTTTTTAATCTCATCTCATATAAAATAACACATTCCTTTCAGCAATATTTTTTTCTTTGTACCTTTGTTACCAAACTTTTGATTTTTATATTTGACCACTAGATGATGGTTCACCTTTTTATTAGAGCTTCTAATAAAGTCTAGTTCAATTTCACGACTAGTCGCTGAGGAGTCCTGCCTCACAGTGGGTGGCAGGTGCCAACAAGCTGCAAAGAGTTAATATTTACAGCAAACACATAAGTGATGCAAACTCCAAAATAAACAACAACCCAAAAAAAAGGCAGCAGAAGAAATCTGAAATCACAGAAAATAGATAAAGAAACACAGAACCCAAAAATGAAAACAAAGAAAAAATGCTGCAAATACTAAAAACACCTAAACAACTGTGAATAAGATGCTGCAAACTCAAAAAAAAAAAAAAGTTCAGCAGACCACTAGGGGGGCTTGTCCACCAAGTCACATGGGACCAGACCCCATGTAAATACATTTTAGCTGAGCAGCCACTTTCTAAAGTCATAATACGGTACTTTCATGCAAGGATACATAAAATGTATCAAGTAAAGAGAGGTTTTGGTAATGTAAGGAAACAAAATGTAGTCTCACGTTGTTCATCTGGCTCGTTCAGGCTGTCACTCCTTTGCTTAATGCAGCTTAAAACATTCAATGGATTGGGGAAAAGAAATGAGAATTATAAATATATAATTCATCCAACATGACATTTCTCTCTTCGACGTCCTCCTAAAGCACTTGGGCCAAGCCTCGTTCAGAACTGGTCCGCCTGGTGGAAGGATAGCTTCTCGAAAATTTTTTGAACAATCTGCCCCCGACGTTCGACAGGCCATTTCCCTTCCTGTTTTTAAATCACTTTTAAAAACATCAGTTTTCACTGACTTTTAACCCAGTGTGATTTGATTTGTTTTGTGTTTTCCTTTGATGCTTTAAATTATTTTTTTCTTTAAATTACTGCCATTGTTTTTTTATATTGTTAAGCACTTTGGTAACAACTGCTGTTTTTAAGTGTGCTTTATAAATATGGGAAAAAATCCATAAATATGTCGCTTCGGCCTATAAGTCGCAGGACATGAAAATTATTTTTAAAAAACTGACATATAGGGAGGAAAATACGGTATTGCATTATTGATTAAACAGATTGCCAAATCTCGGGGAAAAAATCTCAGGGGGAAAAAACATTGAATATTAGATACCCTGATGCATGCTCAATAATCCAGGTAGAAAAAGCTAAAGGCCCCAGTATAGCTCTGCGTTGGGCCAAACGCCACGGCACAAGCCTTTGAACGCGGGCGTGAACGCACCAAGCTCAAATTTTACGACCGCTTACGCGCGCGCGTTGTCTCACAATAAACTGCCCGGCGGCCGACTGTTTTGTATGTGTAACCAGGTGAAAAATGGGTACATGTCACATGTATTTTTAAACAAAAAAAACATGTTTTGCTTTACTTTCACCTACTGGTTGTAATTCTTGTTTTTGTCAGCATGTGGTGCTGTTGGTACAGAGAGGTCTAAAAGGACCGGAAATAGAGAAAAAACCCTTTGTTTATGTACGGTGGCACGGACTGGTAAAAACGGAAGAGAAGGACATTTTATCTGAGACTTGGTGAAGGAGACAACTCTGGCCACGTGAAAAGAGAATCCAAGTGTTCGGTAATTGTTGGAACTGAATTATCTTCCGTGAATGAAGCTATAGAGACGATGCTAATGTTTTATTTCTGTTTGTTTTCTCTCGTAGAGTGCCGCTGCCGTTTGTTATGCAGTAGCTTTCACGCTGTTAGATTTCAGCTGTTACGTGCAGCTGCATGCTACTCTGTTGGGTGCTAACCGTGTTGTCGGTCCGCCATTTTATTTGAAGCTAAGGCTTGCTGCCGTTCGAAACACGGACTTTTTCTTATTTTTTATATATAACTCAGAGGGAATAGTTTATTTTTGAGAATAAAGAACCCCTTCTATTTGAAGCTTCGTGTGCTGCATTTATCCCGGTTTCAAATATTGGTACCAGGAGTGGGGTTCTCGTTTTTTTCTCTCTGCGAGTGCATGTATATGGCGGCGCAGCGGTAGCATTAGCAAACGGCAGTGGTGAAGAAGTGGCCTACACCTGAGTGGACGTGGGCATCGCGTCGGTGAGGAGGCATCTGTTTCGAGACCAGATGGGGGACGTTGCTGAGCAGTCTGTGCTGGCGTGGTCGTGAAGGATTTCAGCCGAGGCGATCGTCAGACCAGAGCGCATTCCAGGCGGGAGAAGCATCGCCCAGCAGCGGTCTTGGAGCAGCCCAGGGACCTCCGGTGGACTCCGGACTTCGACCAATTTATCCTTTGCTATATAAATTTCTATTTACTGTTAATATTTATATTGACTGTTAATACTTCTATTGACTGTTAAGTGAACTGAAAAAAATAATAATAATAATTTCAGAACATGTCTGAACAAGAGGGTTCCATAAACATTGAGATGGAGGGACAACAGTTAGCAGTGAATAATAACGAGGATACTGGACAAAATGACCTTGAACAAGCTGGGGTGTTACAACAACTAAGTGAGTTAGCCCGAAGGCAAGATGAAGTCATGACAGTCATATCATCACTAAATAATGAGCCTACCAGGTCTTATGTCTACGTACCCAGAGAAAGGCACATTTCACCATTTAGTGGAGACATTGACAAAGATGGGAGGAGTGTGGATGAGTTTATTGAAGAAGTAGAAAGGGTAATTTCTGCTAGAAACCAATCTGCACCCGAACAGTTTGATTTTGTGCTGTCGCTGTTAAGAGGCCCAGCTCTGGAAGAAGTGCGTTTACGCAAAGCTGATGGTGATTAGGGGTTGAACGAGTACATAATTTTTAACTTCGACATTAACATAAAAAAACTCGAACGACGCTCGAGTAGCCGATGACGTCACAGTGTCTTATGATGCAAAATAATTAAATAAATATAAATGCGTAAAAAAACGTCTTTACAAAAAGAAAAAAAAGACCAACAAAACATTGGGAGCATTTATTATGCTCCTATCATTTATCATACTGCAGATAAGTCACAGGAAAAACAAAACTATTACTTATTATTATTAATATTAAAAGTGAAAGTAACTTAAGGCGCTGAACCGAAACTTAAAAAACAAATGGGGCCACAGCCACACCGTACCACGCCTGTAGTGCTGTGCAATTTAGGTTTACTTTTAGAGATTGTGTTTATAGGTTTTTAATAGCTAGAGAGATTAATATTTGCTGCTTTTTTGTTTGTGAAACGAGAGAAAGGAAGTCGTTTCGGCCGTGTTATATATGTGACCTGCAATGCAACACTGCCCCCTGCTGTCACAAACTACTACGGCGGTCAGAGCAAAGAAAATCTACAGGATGATTCAATGAGTAGCGCAATTTATAAAATTATAAACTGTTTTACCTTTTTGACAAGACGGCGTGCTCCATTAACATCCGTGCGCACACAGGAATCCATTTTGTAGCGTCTACTAAAAGCTGAAGCTGCCTCACGCACTGTGAAATGTGACGTACTACGGGTACCCGAGGTGGACAAAAAAGCCTCGATAGAAGTCAAAGCACTCGATCTGTCGAAAACTCGGGTACTCTGTTAATGCACTAATGGTGATGTTGTAAAAGACCTTCTTGTTTACTTAAAAGATGCATTTGGAGATAAACATAGCGCTGCCCAACTTTTACAGAGCTTCTACAACTGTAAACAGAAGGAGGGTGAAGACATACGTGACTTTTCACATTCATTATCTCAGGCCTTTAGTTTGGTATGGAAACAGCATCCTAATTCCATGGGTAATGAGAACGCAGTGTTGAGAGACCAGTTCATTGAGGGCATCAGAGACCTCTCACTGAAACGAGAACTCCGAAAACATGTAAGAGGAAAACCTACATCCACTTTTATAGAGGTGCGTGAGGAGGCTTACTTGTGGTCCTTAGACCAAGCCCCTAGCACAAAAACGGTTAGGAGTAACGTGAATAACTGCCGTACTGTTAAAGCCGAAGCACAGTGCTGTGCAGTTAAAGAGACAGAAAATCCAATGCATCTGGAGGATGTGATGAAAACTCTTAAAGAGCAAGATAAAGTCACTAATCTAACTAGACCTAATGAGAAGTCGGTCTCAATGGATGACGTTCTTAAAGTGCTCACTGAGCAAGGGAAAGTGATAACAGAACTCACTAAGGCTGTGAAAGAGCTGACAATTCAGAACAAAAATCCTAGTAGCCAGACACCATCTCAGACCAAAACTGGTCCAAGATTTACCCCTGACGGTAAGCCGATATGTTTCAAGTGCCAAACTGCTGGTCATGTTGCCAAACAGTGTCCCCAGAGAAGATACAAAAACTCTGATGAGTACCCCATTTCTAGTCCGTCGGGAAACGAGAGACCCTGGTTGCAGTGAGTCGGGTAACGCAGGGTCATGTCGTAGACTCACCTACACTGGAGATCACACGAGAACAAATTATTGAGCGTGCCATAGGAAAATGTCCAGTGGTTGATCTAAAACTTAATGGCAGGTCAGCACATTGTTTACTAGATACTGGCAGCCAGGTCAGTACTATGACAGATGATTTTTTCAGAAAATATATTGGTGATGATGAGAGCATGCTAGCTACAAATAGTTGGCTTAAAATAACTGCTGCGAATGGACTTGACATTCCTTATCAGGGATATATTGAACTGGAAATTGAGACGATGAGTTTAAAGATCCCAAATTGTGGCTTCTTGGTCCTGAAGCCGTCACTGAACCCTGTTGTTTCTGAAGAATGCATAATCGGTATGAATGTCATTCACAGATGCAGACAGCTAGTTACAACAGAGTTTGACAACACTTTGGGTGGATCCTTAGACTCTGGGTGGAGGACAGCTTTCCAACAGGTACAGATCTGTTGCATTGAGAGAAAGGCAGTAGTTCGGGTTGCAGGAAGAAACAAAGTACGCATCCCTGCATCCTCGATGTCCACTGTGTTTGTAAAAGGTCACACTAAAACCTTAGATGCAGCCTCTCAGTTGATCATCGAACCAGTGACCACTCCTCTACCATCTGGATTAGCAGTTATCCCAACACTTGTCACAAGGACCAGCCATGTTCTTCCGCTCCAGGTGGTTAACTTCTCCGCCGAGGAAGTGTGGTTAGGCCCCCGAACACGGCTAGGCATGATCTCAAAGGTTGATCCTGCGGAGAGTGAGCAGACATGCCAAGTAAAGTTTCAACGCATCTCTGCCGGTGTTGAACAGGTTTCAGTTGACCCTAACATGGTGCAAACTGACAGTAAGGTGCAAGCCATTTTGGAAAGACTTGACATGGGGGGCGCAGAGGAAGAGCGTGTCGCTCTCTGCTCATTGCTGTCCAGCTACATTGATGTTTTTGCAGATGATGAGGAGAATCTGGGTCACACGGATAAGGTGAAACATGAGATCAAGCTGGCGGATGACGTACCTGTCACACAGCCATATCGTCGTATACCTCCTAACCAATACCAGGAAGTACAAGAGCATATCTCTAAACTGTTGAAAAAAGGAATCATACAGGAAAGTGAAAGCGCTTACGCCTCACCAGTTGTGGTAGTCCGCAAAGGTGACGGCAGTATACGCTTATGTGTAGACTACAGGAAGCTAAATCTAAAAACTAAGAAAGACGCATTTCCATTGCCTCGTATTGATGAGAGTTTTGATGCGCTAAAAGGTGCTAAATACTTTTCCACAGTTGACCTTGCCAGTGGGTATCACCAAGTAGCCATGGATGATCGAGACAGACATAAGACGGCTTTCACCACGCCTTTTGGGCTGTTTGAGTATGTACGCATGCCCATGGGGGTGTGTAACGGGCCTGCAACATTTCAAAGATTGATGCAAGCAACTATGAGTGACCTGATATTCGACATCATGTTAGTCTATCTGGATGACATTTTAGTGTACTCCCCAAGCTTTGAGTCTCATTTGGAACGGCTGGATCTAGTTTTTAAACGTTTGAGAGACACTGGATTAAAAGTGAAGTGGGAAAAATGTCACTTTTTGCAGAAGGAAGTAAAATTCCTTGGACACCAAATTTCTGCAGAGGGTATCGCAACTGATCCCTCCAAGGTGGCAGCAGTCAAGGAATGGCCGGTGCCTGGCACCGTTAAGGAACTCCAATCATTTCTAGGCCTATGTAGTTACTACAGAAGGTATGTTGAGGGCTTTTCAAAGATCGCAGCCCCACTACATGACCTAGTGAATCAGTGTCGAGGAGCTGCTACTACAGCCAAAGCTAGTCAAAAACTAAGTGCATTATGGGACACCAACAGTCAAATTGCATTTGACACATTGAAAGAAAAGCTTGTGACTGCTCCGATTTTGGGTTATGCAGACTTCACTTGTCCTTTCATTTTGGAAACTGATGCTAGTGGTCAGGGTTTAGGAGCTGTCTTGTGTCAGCAGCAAGGTGACAAGAAACGGGTCATTGCATATGCAAGTAGACGGCTGAGAAATGCAGAGCGAAATGATAAAAACTATAGCAGCATGAAACTCGAGCTGCTTGCACTTAAATGGGCAATAGTAGAGAAGTTTCGGGGGTACTTACTGGGCTCTAAATTCTCTGTGGTATCAGACAACAATCCCTTATGTCATCTAAAAAGTGCAAAACTTGGGGCTATTGAACAGAGATGGGTAGCACAGTTAGCTGCCTTCGACTTTGATGTGCAGTACCGGCCAGGTCGGTGTAACGCCGCCGCTGATGCACTGTCACGACACCCGTTAGCAGGGGAGCCAGAACCAACTGATGATGAGGAGTTTGATGATTGCATTGCAATTTGCAATTTGATTTGTAGAGGCACTGCCCTTGAGCCCGAGCTGGTTACAGCTGGGGTCCAATGTTGTCAGGTAAACCAGATTAGGGCTGCAGAAACTGATAAATCCAATTCACATGCTAAAGAGGCTACACCAACTCTTCCCGGTTACTCCAAGGAAGAGCTGCGGACATTTCAGTGTCAAGATCCAGTGATAAATGTTCTAAAACAGTTTGTGGATCGAGGTAGCCCGCCAAGTTCACAAGAAAGGAAGAATCTTCCTGGTGCTGCCAAATCATTGTGGAAACAATGGAAACACATTCAGATACGTGATGGGTTGGTGTACAGAGTGGTGAAGGATGATCGTGTTGGAGAGTGCTTTCAGTTGTTTGTTCCAGGTTGTTTACAAGCAGCTGTGCTGAAGAGTGTCCATGACTCTATGGGACATCAGGGAATAGAGAGGACATTACAGTTGTTGAGACAGAGAGCATTCTGGGTAGGGATGCATAACGATGTTGAGCGATGGGTTAAGAACTGTGAGCGTTGTATTCTCACAAAGATGCCTCACCCAAAGATTCACCCTCCAATGAAATCCTTTTTGGCAACACGACCTTTAGAAGTGGTGGCAGTAGATTTCACACTCCTTGAACCAGCTTCCGATGGCCGTGAGAACGTTCTAGTCATTACCGATGTGTTTACAAAGTTCACCCAGGCGTTCCCTACACGTGACCAAAAAGCAGAGACCACAGCCAAAGTCCTCTTAAAGGAGTGGTTCATGAAGTACGGTGTACCTGAACGTCTTCACTCAGATCAGGGCCGTAACTTTGAATCGGAGGTTATTGCTGAACTTTGTAGAATGTATGGTGTGAAAAAAACACGTACAACACCCCATCACCCGACAGGAAATGCCCAGTGTGAGCGTTTTAACCGCACTCTGCATGAACTGTTGCGCACCCTTCCACCTGACAAAAAGAGGCGTTGGCCTGAACATTTACCTGAGCTGGTTTATGCGTACAATGTTACTCCACATGCGACTACCGGATATTCCCCTTACTTCTTGCTCTATGGAGTAGACCCACATCTTCCTGTTGATGCATTGCTTGCGCATGAAAGTTCTCCTGATAAAAATCTTGATTGGCTTGCTGTGCACCAGCAAAGACTCAAAGAGGCACATGAAAGAGCAAAAGAGTATGCAGAGCAGAAAGCTGCGAAACGCGTTGCTCGGCATAGTCACAAAGTGTACTGTCCTTCGATTGAGGTTGGAGAGTATGTTTACCTGAGACACAGACCAGCTGGTCGTAACAAAATTCAGGATGCATGGAGTCCAGTTGTTTACCAACTCGTAGACGTAGTAGGCACAACTTGCATAGTACGACCTGCAGAGGGAGGGCCTACAAAAACGGTTAACAGGGCTGACATCAGGTCATGTGTCCATGTGCCAGACACAAACCAGGGACACAGTGAGAACACTGTAGCCAAACAGACAAATACTACTGAATCACACACTGCCTCATCTGATGAGTATGATGGGGGTATAGTCATTGAAGAGGTTTCTTTTGACTTAAATCCTGGTTCAGGTGTAGAAAATTGTCCTAGTGGTGAAAGTGTTCAGAAGCGAGCAGAGACTCCGTTGACTTCCGAATGTGAACTTCCTGTGATTGAACAGAGGGAGACTGAGCATGTTGACAATGAAGCAGGCGATATTGACCAACTGGGTGAGATTCCAGTGTCTCCTCCTGGCGTTAGACAAGCTCACACACCTGCTCCCCGCAGGAGTAGAAGAGTGAATGTAGGGAAACACCCAAACCCACATCACCAACCTAGGTCAGTGTTGGGGCCAGAAATGAACTCATAAATGGCTTCACAGATTATTGCAAGCTTAGGTTCTGTGTTTTTTTTAGAGAAGCTTTAAAAGAGGTAAAAAGCAGTTGCTTTGTCACCGAGGACGATGACATTTAAGCAGGGGAGAATGTAACCAGGTGAAAAATGGGTACATGTCACATGTATTTTTAAACAAAAAAAAAACATGTTTTGCTTTACTTTCACCTACTGGTTGTAATTCTTGTTTTTGTCAGCATGTGGTGCTGTTGGTACAGAGAGGTCTAAAAGGACCGGAAATAGAGAAAAAACCCTTTGTTTATGTACGGTGGCACGGACTGGTAAAAACGGAAGAGAAGGACATTTTATCTGAGACTTGGTGAAGGAGACAACTCTGGCCACGTGAAAAGAGAATCCAAGTGTTCGGTAATTGTTGGAACTGAATTATCTTCCGTGAATGAAGCTATAGAGACGATGCTAATGTTTTATTTCTGTTTGTTTTCTCTCGTAGAGTGCCGCTGCCGTTTGTTATGCAGTAGCTTTCACGCTGTTAGATTTCAGCTGTTACGTGCAGCTGCATGCTACTCTGTTGGGTGCTAACCGTGTTGTCGGTCCGCCATTTTATTTGAAGCTAAGGCTTGCTGCCGTTCGAAACACGGACTTTTTCTTGTTTTTTATATATAACTCAGAGGGAATAGTTTATTTTTGAGAATAAAGAACCCCTTCTATTTGAAGCTTCGTGTGCTGCATTTATCCCGGTTTTATATGAGACACAAATGTATTAAATTCACCTTCTTCATCGCTGATCTGGACTTTTGTTTTTTTGCCAAAAGTCAAGTGATCGCTTGAAGCGGTCACCATTCGCTTCCTCCTCCGATGAGGAGGAATGAATGAATTTGTCACGAGCGAACTAAACTCATGTCCAACGTGGATGCGCCAGGTTCTAAATATTTCCTGGTGTTCTGGACCAGCGCTTCCTGTTTTTATTTTTTAGAACTTTTCATTAACATATATAAACACAGAAAACCGCTGCGCAGCCCCTGCCTTTTTGTCTCCCACCCGACCTGTCAATCAATTCAGTAGGCGTGTCAGCAAATGACCAATCAGCGACCTCAATTTGTCCCGTAGGTAAACGCTCCGCCCTGCTGTTGCTGCTGGAGCCTCACGCTGAGCTATACTGTGAACTACCTGTGTGCAGCACGCGCGTGTCGAGCGGCGTTCGGCCCAACGCAGAGCTATACTGCGGCCTTAAGTCTGGTCCTCTGGACATTCAAAAAAAAAACAAAGTGAAGGATAAATCACCATTATATACATTATTATGATTAAACCTATATACTCATTCACAACTGTGTTTCATGTAATCACAAAGGTTTTATACAATCATGTTTAGATGCTTAATGCATTGGGCACATGTTAATCTTACCGGTGTGCAGTTTTGATCAGACCTGCAGCTTGAAGCAGATCTCGGAGGTCAACACATTCCAGGGGGGAAGGGCAAGCAGACACAGAATTTGGCTGAAATAACAGGTACATCTTTAGTATAAACACATACACTTAGTTTATGCAACACACTTAGTTCATGACACAGAATGTGCCACAGGAGAAACATAAATGTCAAAGGAAACTAGTTTGAATCTAAACTCTTCTTAGCTTATGCTTAAACAAAGAGGCACACACAATCTGATACAGGTCACTGCAGAGAGACCTTGGCCCGGCTATAAATCTCAGTCGCTGTGGCAACCATCGCTATCAGTTCGCCTGACCAATCACACAACAGAAGGAGCCCAAAACATTTTATGATATCTCACAGCAGAGGAGCGAACTGGCATTCCTTGACGAGACTTCGAGCGACAGGTCTGTTCAACGAATCATCCGATCGAATATGCATATTGATCAAATGATGTCTGCTTATTCTGTTAACCTGTATCTTTTTCAATAAATCATATTTGCTTCAAGAGACGCCTGGCTCATTTGAACACCCAAACTGAAATTCCTTCAGTTCTGGTGACTGCCGACGTGATGAACCAGGTGGGCTGTTGAAATAGCCGAGCAGAACTTCGTGGACTGAGTGCAGTGGGCCCAAAAAGCAAAAAGGTAAGTTGACACCGTGAAATACTCAAAACAACAATTTGGCCTAATATCCAAATTTACTGCACTAAAGTACGCGAGAGTCTCTCGAGATAAAGGACTCTTGTTTAAGTTTAAATAAATAATTTGGTTGGTTAAAAGTGGTTCACAGATACGTTTTCAGTTTAAGCAGACAAGGGGTCGGTTCGGCTCGGTTCGGGATCAGTGGGCTACGGCCCCTCCCCCGCCCGAGAGCGGCCGAGGAGAGCGTGTGGGGCGCGCACACGTCTGATTAAAATAATCACGGGGCGATCGAACGTTGAGGTTCTAATTACTTACTTTTGGGGAATAAACGCTTTCTATTCAGGCCGTGAGCAGCCGGTTGTGGCCGCGTGGGTCACGTGGGGCGGATCCGTTCGTCCGCGTGAGGAGTGGGAGTCACGAAGACTTGTTTCACTGTCTAGTTTAGAAAAGCGTTTCCGGAGCGTTCGATCCTTTGAGTAGCTGGAAGAGGTCGTTCAACTTGTTTCATGTCCGCTCATGAGTAGTTGGAACGGCTGCCGCTTGTTTTGAAGGTCGGACGCAACCGATGCCTGGCGTCGTGGGGGGGTCGCCGGAAGTTCACGCGTGAGGTGAAAACTACAGCTCCCAGAGTGCCTTGCGCTAAACTTGCGGATTAGTGCAATGGAATTGCACTGGGGGAGGTGACCGGAGAGGTCTGTAGAAAAGAAAAAAAAGAGAAAAGCAACCCCAGAGAGGGGGTATACGGAAGCGTATTGCTGCCACTTGGGCTTGTGTTTAATTTGTTTTAAAATATTTTGCGTCGCATTTCTTTAAATTTTTTAATGTGAATCATTATTTTAGGGGGAAGAGATCTCAATTAGTTTCAAATTAGGAATTTTTAATTGTCTGATAAATGTTTGTGTGGACTCAGATGTGTGTGTTGAAAGTGTTCTTCATGTGACTGATGTGTGGTGCTGCCATGAGTCTGCCAGCAGAGGGAGCTGTTGTTTAACACAGAAATAAAGGCCTGAACACAAGGGGAGCACCTCAGACTTTTTTAGACTTTTTTTCTGTGTCACACGAGAGCCCTCAGTGAATGGGAGAAACAATTGTGGAAATAAAGCTTTTTGAGTGAATGTTGTGTGAACGCAGCCATGGAGCACATTAAGGAGAAACCGACCTGTCAAAATGAATCTGTACATGAACAATTGATCAGGGTTCAGGCGGTGATAGCCATAATTCATGCTGCAGATCCGGGTAAGTGTAAACAATTGGATGCGTTAATTATACAAATTGTGAAAGCAGCAGAAAATTCAGAAAAATCAACAGATAACCTAACACAATTAGTTTGGACAAAAGTGAAAGAACAGCAAAAGTTGCTTGATGATATACAAACCAAACAAACAATTTGTACATCATTTTGGGAGCGTAGTAAGCTTAATAAGAGTCAACAACAACAAAAGCAATTAGTGTAGGTGTACAAGCAGTTAGCTTTGTTATCTCAGAGCGTGCAAAATGTTGGAGAGACAAACAGTGGCACAGAAATAGAAGAAAAAACAACTCCACCTCCATACGCTGTCAAGGCCACCGCTCCACCTGCACCATCAGTAGGACAGTACCCCCTGTTTCCAAGAAGGAGAGGTCAGAGGAGGTGTGAAGAAGATGACACCGAGGATGAGGAGCCGGTTTGGGTGGGTACTGCCCTAGAAGATCGGATGAGGGGTCAGAGAGCACAACATTTCCGTAGTGAAGTTGAGCGGGAATTCAGTTATGCTGATGAGAGAAGAGATAGGGAATGGCCAGGTTCATAGTCTCCACGTCCACGTGTCTATGACAGAGAGGAAGAGAGTCGAGCTGAGAGACGCTACGAGGAAGAAATGGGCAGGGGGTGTTACAGCCCCCCCAGAGCAGGTAGCAAGCATGCAGACAGGAGCAAACATGCAAGGGATCCACAGGCCGAGAGGAAGAAAAAGTTCTTCTTTAAAGGGTCAGTGTCAGGCACCGTGGCTGAGTCAGAAGATGAGCTGGTGAGAGGGAGACCACACGCACGCCCAGACAGTCCAGTATGTGAGCCGTCCGAGCAGGACAGAGGAGGACTGGTACACTAAATCAGAGCTAGGATATTCGAGCGCACAGGCATACCCCCCACCTAGGGACCTCCCACCTAGAGATGAACAAGATGAGACGAGGCAGTTAAGTGAAAGGCTATATAAGGGAACTCAGCTGCCGTTGATGACCACAAGGGGTCCATTAGGTCAGGTGACCAGGTATAAGCCTTATAACATACGCGATATGGATGCTCTTGTTTCGAAACTGCCGGATTTGGCGGATGGCGCGGCGAGATGGTTGGATAAATTTAATTCTCTTACTGTGGGGGTCAAGTTGTCAGTGGGAGATCTAAATGCCACATTTGCACGTTGCGCTAATCCAAACACGATCCAAACATACCTGAATTCGCAGGTATTGCTCGGAGGGTACCGATACAGGATCGTAGAGGTTCCTGACGATACTCCTTTAGAAGACGCGTATATGGATATTGGTCCAATTATAAAAGTGCTGTACCCTCTGCCAGTGGGGGAACAAGTCCCTGAGTTTCGGTGGGACCGGACAATCGATCCGTATACATTCATTCAGCAATGTAAAGAGACTTGGGAGAAGGTCACAGGTGAGCGGGCACGATGCCTTCAGCAACTGCCATATTTCAGAAAAGCGGTTCTTGACGGACTCCCGGCTGATGTGGTCGATGAGATGGAGAAAAATCCTGACATGATCACGGCCACACCAGACCGGTGGGAGAAGCACGTCGTACATCGTTTGAAGTATGTTAAAAAACAGGAGGATAAAGAGGCAGCCGAATTAGAGGTTGCAAAGAATCAATTAATTAAACTCCAGCTCTCAAGTGTCAGACAAACAGTTAATGAAAAAGCGAAAGAGAAAAAACAATTAGTGGTACAAGAAGTACCAGCTAACTCTAAAGAAACAGGAGGGGCAGTAGACGCCTCTGGGGTGGTTGCTATGCAACAGTGGTCTGAAACTCCTGGCCCGCGAGGCAGAGGTGGACATCCAGCAAGAGGAGCTGGACGTGGCCGGGCAGGTGGTCAGAGAGGGCGAAGGGGAACCTGGAACACAGGTGCTCCACAAGGAGGACAACAGATGGGTGCCTGTTTCGTTTGCGGCAAGCTGGGACATTGGGCACGCAGCTGCATCCACAGACAACAGATGTGGGGACAGCAACAGCCGTACCAACAGCCCATGGGTCAGCAGCAACCCATGGGTCAGCAACAGTTGTACCAGCAACCCATGGGCCAACAACAGTTTTACCAACAACAACCCATGAGCGCACCGCAACCCTTTCAGCAGATGGGAGGTCAACAGCAGCTACCTCAACAACAACTACCTCAACCACAACCACTGCAACAGACTCTACCTCAGCAGCAGGCAGTCCAGCCTTCCCTCACGACAGGGGGACGAGGCTTCCAACAACAATGAGACACCCCACAGAAAATCCTGAGCGTTGGGGGAGGGGCAGACCCAACCATTGAAGTGCAAGTGCGAAATGAGAGCTTGCAATTTCTGGTCGACACAGGAGCGACCTTTTCAACAGTGACTCACACCCCACCTGACTGCGAACTGTCACAGAGGTCAGTGGAGGTGATCGGATTTTCTGGGGCTACACAAAGACTGCCTGTAACGAGCCCACTACTGATAAGAGTGGGGACACAGACTCTGAGACATCCATTCGTGGTGGCAAGAAATGCACCCGCCAATCTGCTGGGAAGGGACATGCTGATCCGACTGGGAGCTTCAATCCTATGCTCATCAGATGGACTCATGGTGAGGCTGCCGGACGGCACCTCACTGAAATGTGGCCAGTTCACCACTACTCACTCACAGTGTGTGATACAACCAGTACAAAATGAATACGCTGACATGTACTGGGGGCTACTTGAACCTGAAGTCATGGGCGGAGGAGGTATCTATTCTGCTTATCTTGCGTGGAAACCACAGATACAGGAACTCCAGCCGTACTCGACCCCACCAGACCCTCCACATGTCACCCTCTTTTATGACAGAAGAGGAGATGAGGTGTTTCAGGAACACTTTGCAGAGCAAATAGAGGGTAAAATTTGGCCAATCACAACAGGTAATCTTTATGTGGGAGCAGAGGGAGTAGCTGCAATTGTTAATTTAACCCCTGAACAGCAGGAGTGGTATATGATGGGCACCGAAGCTGTGCCTCATATTTCACTAGGTTTGAATCCAAAATTTCAGGCTAAAGACTTGGGACCAATGGTAAAACGGGCTTCAGAAGCCGTTGACTGGGTAAAAACACCCACACCACTTGTCTGGCATTCAAAGAGCTGCGGGTGTTATGCAATTGAGTCTATTGCACATGATGTAGCTATAATGCAACATGAAGAGCTCCCCATGGAGCACGGTCGTGAACAAACTGACCACCCGCGCGCCGGTCAGCTGATTGATAGCATGCCTGAGGCGTTGTGGTCAAAAGGCCCCACGGATGTGGGACTGATTGCCTGCCCGCCCATAACGTTTCAGGTCCAAACTACTCACCCACTGTGGATTAAACAATATCCTCACAAACAAATTGCAGAGGAGGGTATTGCAGAAACAATCCAAGGATTAAAAGAGAGTGGAGTGCTGGAACCTTCACAGTCTAATTGGAACACACCCATTTTACCTGTGCCAAAAGGGAACACAGGAAAATTCCGCATGGCGCATGATTTGAGGGCGATTAATAAACTTTTAATTACCCAAACTGTACCGGTTCCAAACCCATACGTGGCGTTAAACAATTTGACACCACAACATGAATGGTTCACCTGTCTGGATTTGGCGAACGCATTTTTCTGTCTGCCACTAGCAGAGGAATGCAGAGACATTTTTTCATTCACTTTTAGGGGCGAACAGCTCCGATATAAAAGAGCGCCCCAAGGTTTTGCGCTCACCCCTGGAATCTTTAACCAAGTCTTGAAACAGGTTCTGAGTAAGGTGCCACTCCCACAGGACACAGTTCTCATTCAGTATGTTGACGATCTTTTGATCGCCAGTCATACTGTTGAGGACTCACTGGCAGCAACTCAATCAGTCCTTGAACACTTACACGCTGCTGGTTTCAAAGTCAGTAGAACTAAATTACAGGCGGTAAGACGACAGGTGTCCTTCCTGGGGAGAGTGATCTCTCAGAAGGGAGCGGGCCTTTCATCTTCACATCGTGACACAATTTTGCATCATCCAAAACCACAGACAGTGAAAGAGATGCTGTCTTTTCTCGGTCTGACAGGATATAGCAGAAATTATATCCCAGATTATGCAGGACAAACACAGATTTTGCGCGCTTTGGTTAAACAAAAAGGCATGAGAAACCCCACTGCACAGCTAGACTGGGATGAGGAAGCTGAGAGAACATTTATCAATGTGAAACAACAGATGAGCAGCGCAGCAGAGTTGGCGTTAGCAGATTATGGGCGTCCCTTCTACCTTGATGTCTCTGAAACAGACGGGGTGATAAACGGCGTCCTGTTTCAGAAACATGCAGGAGGGCGCAAAGTTTTGATGTATGTTTCTTGTTTACTTGACAACATGGAGAAGAGACATCCACCATGCACTCAGCACGCAGCAGGAGTGGCGAAGCTGGTTCAGAAAACTGCACATTTGGTAATGGGTCATTCACTGAACATTTTGACATCACACAGTGTAGTTGCATTTGTGAACTCACAGAACTTCACCATGACACCACTGAGACAGCAGAGAATCAACAAAGTCCTTGAAGCACCTAACTTGTTGTTCACACACGAGGGGATTAACATGGCAGACAGGTTGGGAGTGGCTGGTGAGCCACATGTGTGTGAAAAAAGAGTTGAGGTAGATGACAAAGTCAGGCCAGATTTACAGGCCACACCCTTGGAGGGAGGACACGTGGTGTTTTGTGATGGAAGTTGTTTTCGTGGACAGGATGGTCAGCTCAGTGCTGGTTTTGCTGTGGTGCGTGAGACAGAGCAGGGCTATGACACACTAGTGTGTGAGAAGCTGCAGGGATCACAGTCAGCTCAGAGGGCAGAGGTCAAGGCTCTGATCTCTGCATTACAGAGGGCAGAAGGTGAGATAATCACCATATACACCGATTCAGCTTATGCATGTGGGGCCGCACATACGAAACTGGCTCAGTGGAGCAGAGGAGGCTTTCTGACAGCTAATGGTAAACCAATCAAACATGAGGCAGACATGAGGGAGCTTACAACAGCTTTAATGCTACCAAAGGAAGTAGCAATTGTAAAATGCAAGGGCCATGACACAGACACAGAATCCCAGACAGCCCGAGGCAACTGTCAAGCTGATTTGGAGGCAAAAAGAGCATCAGGATACAGCAATTGGAGTCAGATGGTGATGGTCACACCAGAAGAAGAGAGGGTCGTGAGATGGGATGAGGCCTCTGTAGCTTGTTGTCAAAAAGGGGCGGCTCCTGAAGAGAAAACAGTGTGGCTGGACCATGGAGCTAAAGTGAGACCAGATGGTTTGTGGATATACCCAGAAGATGGGAGATGGGTCCTTCCCTTGAGCCTGAAGAGGAGAGTTTTGGATGAAGCACACGGACTCGCACATGTCGGGGCCCACCAAATGAGAAAAAACCTTGTCAGCTGGTGGCACCCGCACTTGAATTCGTTGCTCAAAGCATTTGTGAAGGAATGCACCGTGTGTTCCTTACATAACTCAAAACCATCGATGAAACCGCGTGAACACGGCAAATTTCCGACCGAGATGACACCCGGTTATGAGATAATTATTGATTACACGGACATGATCGAGCCGGTAAAGGGATTCAGATACTTACTGGTTTGCGTTGATGCGTTCACTGGATGGCCAGAGGCGTGGCCAGCGAAAAAAGAAGACAGGAAAACGGTCATAAAATGTTTAATCAATCATTACATTCCAAGTCATGGTTTTCCTTCTAAAATCAGGTCAGATAATGGTACACATTTCAAAAATGCAGATCTGCAGATGGTTGAAAAGGCTTTAGGCCTGAAACACGTATTTGGTTCTGTCTATCACCCCCAGTCACAGGGCAAGGTCGAACGTTTGAACAGAAATCTGAAAGAAAAATTGGCTAAAATCTGTGCACAGACAAAAATTAATTGGCTTGAAGCCCTGCCCATAGCCCTTATGGCGGTCAGAGCCTCTGTGAACCGGGGTACAGGTTTCACTCCTTATGAGTTAACCACGGGGAGGGCATTTCCAGGGCCACAACAAAACGTTGGATGGCCCTCTGAAGAAACTGTGAAAATGTCACATGAGAGTTACATGGAAACACTAACAGGTCTTTTGTCCAGTTTCCATCTACAGATCCCTGAGTCCAGTACCCCTCAGGAAGAAAGGCCTGAATGCCCGTTGACACCTTGGGTGCTTCTGAGGGTCACGAGACGGAAGTGGGCGGAGCCACGCTGGACAGGCCCGTTCCAGGTGGTTGAGCGCACATCTCACGCAGTACGTCTCCGTGATAAAGGCTCTACGTGGTATCATCTGAGCCAGTGCACGCCAGCTGAGGAGCCTCAAAGGTCATCACAACAGGTCGAAGCAGCTTTATCGGAGCTGCACAGCTGAGAGGGTCAGATTTGCACCTGGAGGGAGTGGTCCACAAGAGCGGTGGGCTGTCCTGCATCTTCATTCCTGAGATCGGGTTCGAGTAAG
>JBBPBX010037956.1:0-30649 GCA_038048925.1 Garcialebias charrua
AAAATTCACAAAACAAGCCGAAATTAGCAGAAAGAATTTAGAAGAAGCACAAAAATGTTGAATTTAGCTGAAAGAAGCACAAAACAGCTGAAATTAGCTGATAGTGGCTGGTTTTTATTTATTTAAAAAAATGTTTGCACAAAGAAGCTGAAAGGAGCAGTAAAAGGCTGATCTAAAGATGTGAAGGATGTAAAATGAGTTCAATTCATTTTCTAGAAGAAAAATAATGTGAGAAAGAGCTAAATATTTCAAAAAGCTAAAGTTACACCAATACCAAAAGTCATAGCAGAATTGTCCTGAAAGAGTTGAACGTTTTGATTTGTGATTTGTTGAACTAGATTGAAAATTGGGGGAGAAGAAATTTGCGCCGAAAAACATACAGAAGAAAATTGTATCACAATACAGTAGTGCGAATTCTTCATAAACATTCACACAATAATGAAAATGGGCTTTATTACTTTTCTTTGTGAAACACATTCAGTAGTTTACATTAGTGTTTACAGAGTTGCTTGTCTTTTTTCCACTTTTACTGTAACATGTGACTGGCAAGTCATTGAAAGAGTCTGATAAAAAAAAAGGTTTATCCTTGTGCGCAGTTTTATTCAAATACAAGTCATACTGTAAATCAGGACTAGAAAAGACTGCAGGGACAAATATATAAAATTACTTTTTGTTCATCATTTTCCTTCTCTTTCTCCCTTAGGCTCGAGGAGAGACCTCCTGCTCACTGTGGTTTGGTAAAGGAGGGTGAGTATTATTTTTATGTGTACCAATGTATTTTGAGATAATAATCCTAGAAGGTTAAAAGGATCTACCCCACTGCTTTAAATGGTAAACTTTCCTTTTAAATCTGGAACTCCTCCACTATGAATCAATCTGTTTCACAGTCTTGTTGGACTTGTGGCTTTAGGCCAGTGAAACTGAATGACAACGGCTGCCCCCATCTTAGCTGGCAGGTTGTGTGTAGATGACGCAGACCAAAGTTTGAGGATGGTAGATGCATACTGAACAAGTGATGTGTCAGCTACAAAAATCCTGCCATCATAGGCACGAGTTTGGAGAGTCATGATTACTGTTAAAGAGAATTCAATTCATTTCATTTTTCAATCTGCTCTTTCAGAAGTCCTTAATAATCTTATCATAAAAAAAACGATTAAAACAGATGTTTTTTCATATACACGTTTGATTGCTATAAATTGTGATAATCGTTTAAAATAAATGTAAAATAACTTGGCCTTGTCTCATTCAGAATGGGAGGTGCGCTCTACAGTATTGACAGCATGCCTGACCTCCGCAAAAGGAAAGCTATTCCTCTCGTCAGAGATCTGGTGAGAAACGGGTTGAACACAAACTCGTACATCAACACGTTCTTTATCTGCACTGCCCTGAAGATTACTGTTTGCACTTTTTCATTTTGTTGCATTACAACCCACAAGTAGGTATAATTCAACAGATCAACACAACAACCACTCTGATGGTACATTTTTACTTTTAAACATAAAATGAGGGGCCAAAAGAACCAAAAACATTGTTGTGCATACAAATTAATCCCTACAGTCAATATTTTGTCAAGTCCCCTTTTCCAAAGTTTTTTTTTATGGTTCAGGCTTTCATTTGGACATTCTAAAACAAATCTTTTTTTTTTTCTTTCAACAACTTGGGGGTCCATCCATCCATCCATCTTCTTCCGCTTATCCGGGGTCGGGTCGCGGGGGTAGCAGCCTAAGTAGGGAGGCCCAGACTTCCCTCTCCCCAGCCACTTGGAGCAGCTCCTCCGGGGGAATCCCAAGGCGTTCCCAGGCCAGCCGAGAAACATAGTCCCTCCAGCGTGTCCTGGGTCTTCCTCTGGGTCTCCTCCCGGTGGGACGTGCCCGGAACACCTCACCAGGGAGGCGTCCAGGAGGCATCCTAACCAGATGCCCGAGCCACCTCAACTGGCTCCTCTCGATGTGGAGAAGCAGCGGCTCTACTCCGAGTCCCTCCCGGATGACTGAGCTTCTCACCCTATCTCTAAGGGAGAGTCCAGCCACCCTGCGGAGAAAACTCATTTCAGCCGCTTGTATCCGAGATCTTGTTCTTTCGGTCATAACCCAAAGCTCATGACCATAGATGAGGGTGGGAACGTAGATCGATCGGTAAATTGAGAGCTTTGCCTTTTGACTCAGCTCTCTCTTCACCACGACAGACCGGTACAGCGCCCGCTTCACTGCGGACGCTGCACCTATCCGCCTATCGATCTCACGCTCCAGTTTTCCCTCATTCGTGAACAAGATCCCGAGATACTTAAACTCCTCCACTTGGGGCAGGACCTCCTCCCCGACCCGGAGAGGGCATGCTACCCTTTTCCGGCTCAAGACCATGGCCTCGGATTTGGAGGAACTGATCCTCATCCCGGCCGCATCACACTCGGCTGCAAACCGCTCCAGTGAAAGTTGTAAATCACGAACTGATGAAGCCAGTAGGACCACATCATCTGCAAAAAACAGAGAAGCGATTCTAAGGTCACCAAAACGGATCCTCTCAACACCTTGGCTGCGCCTAGAAATTCTGTCCATAAAAGTTATGAACAGAATCGGTGACAAAGGGCAACCTTGGCGGAGTCCAACTCTCACCGGAAACGAGCCTGACTTACTGCCGGCAATGCGGACCAAGCTCTGACACCGGTCGTACAGGGACCTAACAGCCCTTATCAAAGGGCCTGGTACCCCATACTCCCGGAGTACCCCCCACAGAACCCCCCGAGGGACGCGGTCGAATGCCTTCTCCAAGTCCACAAAACACATGTAAACTGGTTGGGCAAACTCCCACGCACCCTCCAGGACCCTGCTGAGGGTGTAGAGCTGGTCCAGTGTTCCACGACCAGCACGAAAACCACACTGCTCCTCCTGAATCCGAGGTTCGACTATCCGACGGACCCTCCTCTCCAGAACCCCTGAATAGACCTTACCAGGGAGGCTTAAGAGTGTGATCCCCCTATAGTTGGAACACACCCTACGGTCCCCCTTTTTGAATAGGGGAACCACCACCCCAGTCTGCCAATCCAAGGGAACTGCCCCCGATGTCCACGCGATATTGCAGAGTCGCGTAAGCCAACACAACCCTACAACATCCAGAGCCCTAAGGAACTCCGGGCGAATCTCATCCACCCCCGGAGCCTTGCCACCGCGGAGCTTTTTAACCACCTCGGCGACCTCAGCACCAGAGATCGGAGAACCCGACCCAAAGTCCCCAGGCTCCGCTTCCTCAGTGGAAGACGTGCCAGTAGGATTGAGGAGGTCTTCGAAGTATTCCGCCCACCGACTCACAACATCCCGAGTTGAGGTCAGCAGCACGCCATCCCCACCATAAATGGTGTTGGTCGCGTACCTCTTTCCCCCCCTGAGACGCCGGATGGTGGACCAGAATCGCCTCGAAGCCGTACGGAAGTCATTCTCCATGGCCTCTCCGAACTCCTCCCACGCCCGAGTTTTTGCCTCAGCAACCACCCGAGCCGCATGCCGCTTGGACTGCCGGTACCTATCAGCTGCTTCCGGGGTCCCACAAGCCAAAAAGGCCCAATAGGACTCCTTCTTCAGCCTGACAGCATCCCTCACTGCCGGTGTCCACCACCGGGTTCGAGGGTTGCCACCACGACAGGCACCAACAACCTTGCGGCCACAGCTCCGATAAGCTGCCTCGACAATAGAGGCGCGGAACACGGCCCACTCGGACTCCATGTCCCCCGCCTCCCTCGGAACGTGTTCAAAGCTCTCCCGGAGGTGGGAGTTAAAGCTCCGTCTTACGGGAGACTCTGCCAGACGTTCCCAGCAGACTTTCCTCAAGTCCATGTTTTTTAGTAGCTCTGTCCATCTTTTTATTTTTTATTTTTTTACTTCTGAGCAATTTACTAGGGTTTAGGAATGCATTAAATATCTTCACACCATGATTCTGCCACCAGCATACTATACTGGTAATGCTGGTGTTCTGAAGGTGATGCAAGCACATAGAAGGAGCATATTCCTTCAGCCAAAAATTCAGTACATTCCTAAAACTTGTTGATGAGCTTCCAAATTGGTGTAATCCAAACTCGCAGAATTATTATTGTTATTATTAATATTTTTTTATTTTTAAGGAATGGCTCATTATCCAGCCACACTTCAATAAAGTCCAACTTTGTAGTTTTGTAGATGTATATGGACAAAATATGATACTTCGATTCAACACAGATGGAGATAATTTAACAAAATTTTAAGAGTGAATGTACTCGAGAGTTCTAATAGATAGGATGTTACCCTTTTCCCCCCACATTTCTGATTTATGGTTACAATAAATGCTTTGACAGCTTTACATTTATGCAATCATGATAGTCAGTGTTGCTTCAATGCTCTTTCCTAGAGGTTTGGATAGAATGCTTATTAAATGTAAAAAAAATTACACACACAAAATTGAAAAACTTGAAATCCTTAATTTTTTTTAAATAAAATTTAATATTTTATGTTTTCCACTTTCCTAAATCTCCTGTTTCTTCATGGCCTGGCCTCTGTAGGCTATGGTAAGTATTTGTTTTGTTTTTCTCTGAACAAAATAAAAACAGAAATTAGAATTGTGGATAGTTTTTTATTATAAACTCTTTGTTGTTGTTGTTTTGCAATTTCAGTCTCTAGTTCAGAACTCGCGTAAAGCTGGAATTACCTCCGCTATGGCTTCAACCACTCTCGGCAATGAAGACCTGGTACGTTTTAGTTTTGCAGTTCTTTGTCACAAATCTCCTCAGGATTTTTCTTCATGTGTTCACTTTTTAGATTTAATCTTTTTATTTATTTTTATTTTTATCCATTGCACTTGCAGAAAAGCCATGTTTATAAAAAGACGCTGCAGGCTCTGATTTACCCCATTTCTTCCACTACTCCGCACAACTTTGAAGTGTGGACTGCCACCACCCCCACCTACTGCTACGAATGTGAGGGGCTGCTGTGGGGTATTGCACGTCAGGGCATGCGCTGCGCGGAGTGTGGCGTCAAATGCCACGATAAGTGTCAAGATCTGCTTAATGCCGACTGTCTGCAGAGTAAGCTCACACTCATTTGCGCACACTTTAATGCCTTGAAATATTTTGATTACTCTTTACGTTGAATATGTGCCTCGTCCTCCACCCAAACTATCTGAGCTCTTCTGTACCTTTCTGCTAGGTTGACATCCCATTATTCTTGCCCTCTATCCACTCACATTCTCCACCCTCCTTCTTTCCAATTTATCTCCTGAGTAATGTGCTGTCACAGCCCTGCCTCTTTTTTTAAAAACCCACAGGCTTTGCATTCATACGGTTTTGTGTAATTCAGCACCACAAAGAGTGACTTATTAAGATGCTATTTTGCTTTTAAAATTCACCCGTGGTACACGTAATTAATTTCTTTCCATTGGGCATAGAGTTTTACAAGATCACAAAATGCCCCGTTGTTTACATCCTCTTGACAATCAGATCAGTGGTTAAGTGGGATAATTAGAAGGTTTGGGTTTGGTAAGTGGTCAGAAAATGAAATTTAATCTGATGCTATCAAGACTCTGCTTAGCTTTGAAGAGATTCATTACTTCTGGGCCTTAGTGCCATGTTTAACTGGGATATACAATATATTTTCAACATTAAACATTTCTCCTGAAATGAAACTCCCTGTCGCATTAGGAGCTGCAGAGAAGAGCTCTAAACATGGTGCAGAAGACCGGACCCAGAACATCATCATGGTCCTGAAAGACCGCATGAAGATCAGAGAGAGGAATAAGCCTGAGATCTTTGAGCAGATCCAGGAAGTGTTTGGCCTCGACAAAACAACACATGCCACTCTCATGAAACAGATCAAGCAGAGCGTGCTTGATGGGACCTCAAAGTGGTCAGCGAAGATTAGCATCACAGGTTTGTGTTTTTTTACCCTAATTGACGATCATCTGTACAGGATTTTCAGAGTAAAACATGTCTCATCAAACCACTATGAACATCTTTGTTTAAATGTCTTTCTGTTGTTTTTCTTCAGTGGTGTGTGCCCAGGGCCTTCAAGCTAAAGACAAAACAGGCTCCAGTGACCCATACGTAACCGTTCAAGTTGGGAAGACAAAAAAGAGGACCAAGACCATTTATGGCAACCTTAACCCAGTCTGGGATGAGAGTTTTCACTTGTGAGTGAGGTGGAATGCTGTGAGAATTAAAACGTCAAAAGTTATCAATTTTTAAAATGTATTTGTAATTAACGCTGTTCATTCAAACAGCAGCCATCACTTTAAATTTTATATTTTATACAGACTTTTAACGGTTTGTACTTTTTATACAATCGGTTCTGTTTGTGCCTCACCCAGCGAATGCCACAACTCCTCTGACCGCATCAAGGTTCGCGTGTGGGACGAGGACGATGACATCAAATCTCGCGTGAAGCAGAGGTTCAAACGTGAGAGCGATGACTTTCTGGGTCAAACCATCATCGAAGTGCGCACCTTGAGCGGGGAGATGGACGTCTGGTACAACCTGGGTGAGTTTTGTGAGATAAGAAAAAAAGACGGGGGAGAATTAAAAATGGATGAGGAGCAGAAAGTCCCACGGAGATGAGAGTACAAGAAATAGAAAACTTAAGTGCTTGTCGGTTGTAGCCGATTTCATCTAATGAGATGTGCATGTCTGTATGTCTCTGATTTTAGTTGATATTATCATTGTTTTTAGTTGATTTTATTACTGATTTTTGTTATTTTATCATTGATTTTACTTGATTTTATCACTTGTTTTTATTTGATCATTGATTTCAGTTCCACCTTGTAGCACTTTGAGATTTTTGTTAATGAAAAGTGCGTTACAAATTAAATTCATTATTATTATTATTTTGTGTGTGTGTCAGACAAGAGAACTGATAAGTCTGCTGTGTCGGGGGCCATCCGGATGCACATAAGTGTGGAGATCAAAGGAGAGGAGACTGTGGCTCCTTACCATGTCCAGTACACTTGTCTGCACGAGGTCAGTGTAACCAGATACATGTTTCTCTCATTATTAGAACACGTTTTAAAATGCAAGAGCAACCAGTTTACTTTAGCTAATTACCGTGAATCCATTTCTTGTGTTTATTATGAAAATAATTTGATGCTAGGAAATGGATGTACTCAACAGAGAATGAAATAAAAATACAGTAGTCCCTCGTTTATTGCGGTGGATCCGTACTCTGAAGTCCCGCGATGAGTGAAAAACCACGAAGTAGTGATACAGTAGTTCAAGTTCAAATACATTAAACTTTATATTAAAGCTTTGGAAACCCTTCCCACACTCTTGGAATGTTCTAAACTCTTAAATCTATGTCATTTTAACAACATATGTTACTAAATTGTACAATATTACTAACGCTGCAGAAAAGCAACAGCTTTGGTTCTGGTCCAACTCTGTTTTAGTCCAACTTGGTTTGTTTCTACAGACCTATCCTGCAGCAATGAAGCCCACAATCAGTCCTCTAAACTCTTAAACCTAGTAATTTTAACAACATACAGTACTTATATGTAAATTAGCTACAAAATGTTTACTTACCAGACTGCAGTACAGGAGTGGCTCGGTTCCAGTCCGACCCGATAGATGAAAAAAGTCCTGGTACAGCATGACCGAAGCCCACCGCTCCATCCGGCTTGATGTGCGTGTGCTGCTGCCCAGGATTTAATCCAGGTCCAAACCAGCACTGCACGACCAGAACCTGACTAAAACCTGCAGCCGTCTGTCATCTGCAGCTCCCAGGATCCTGGTCACACTGATTCTGGATCAGCTGCAGCCCAGCTACTCAGCAGTGAAGATACAACTTGAAGCATGAGTTCAGCTTCAGGATTATTTGTGACTTTCCTGCCAGTTCTGTGAGCTGATCCTTGCAGAACTTCTGACTTTGCTGCAAAACTTTGCCTCCATTTGCAGCAAGCAGTGGTTGGAAGAGCAGTGTTGACTTCTGGGAAGGGAACTGATGGACTCTGGGTAACAGAGTTCTTTAGACTGGCAAAACAGTTAGGGATGCACCGATCCACATTTCTCACTTCCGATCCGATACCGATACTTCATAACTGGGTATCGACCGATACCGATACTTTTCCGATCCGATACTGTTCAGGTATGTGACTCTGTATAATGAAACTTTCGTACCCAAACTATTCATTTTAACATTGTGTGAGATAAACCCAATGAAGACGCTCATAAGTCTTACAATAGGGAACCCACTGACTTTAACAGCACACAGGACAGGAGGCAAGTATACCACACACATGTCCTCCTTACTCATGGTGCAGCTGAAAAAAACTAAAAAAGTCCTAAGCATGATGGGAAAGACAACACAGCCACTCTCCTTAACCACTAAGAGAGTGGATTTTGTTGTCTTTCCCATAATGCTTAGCGTTTTTTTAGTTTTTTCAGCTTTAGCTGGACAAACTATTGGTTATAACTATTGGTTATAATGGGTAAGACAACAAAACCCACTCTCTTAGTGGTTAAGGGGAGTGGCTGTGTTGTCTTTCCCATCATGCTTAGCGCTTTTTTAGTTTTTTTTCAGCTGCACCATGAGTAAGGAGGACATGTGTGTGGTATACTTGCCTCCTGTCCTGTGTGCTGTTAAAGTCAGTGGGTTCACTATTGTAAGGCTTAAGAGTATCTTCATTACGATTAACTCATGCCATGTTAAAAAGGGCAGTCACAGAATGTGATTGATCACAAGTGCTCTTTGAAGCTGGTATCGGAAAAATATCGGATACTGATACTGGATCGGATCTGTCCCATCCCTAAAAACAGTGAAGGCTTAGTGAAAGAAAACTACAAAAAGGCAGTGCCTTTTTATTTATTTATATTATGTACATGTACAGTAGAGTACAGTAGAAAACCAGGACAGAGTGAGTCCGTGAAAAACGAACCATGAAGTAGCGAGGGACTTTTGTAATACAGTTTATATAGTTTGCTTTGGGTATTTTATCTTACAAATACAACAGCTACTACAGCTGCAAGTATTAAAAAATGACAAGCTGAGACATAAATGTCAATAAGTGTTTGTTTGTCTGTGTCCAGCATCTGTTTCAGTACACCACGGAGGATCAAAACAGTGGTGTAGTAAAGATCCCCGATGCCAAAGGTGATGATGCTTGGAAGGTGTACTTTGATGAGACTGCACAGGAGATTGTGGATGAGTTTGCCATGAGATATGGAGTGGAGTCCATTTACCAGGCCATGACGTCAGTACTTCCAGCATTACATCAATTTATTTTATCCTTATGATTACATAGATATTAAATAAACTCAAGATATTCTCTTTGATTCTCAAATAGCTCTAATAATCAAATGTAATGAATGTAACAAAAAGCAAAAGATATGAATGAAATGTTCTAATTGCCATTTTCATCCAACAGCCACTTTGCCTGCTTATCGTCCAAGTACATGTGCCCTGGAGTGCCAGCTGTGATGAGCACACTACTCGCCAACATTAACGCGTACTACGCCCACACCACCCAGTCCTCTAACAACGTCTCTGCCTCCGACAGATTCGCTGCATCAAACTTTGGCGTAAGTCCTTGAAAAATGACACTGCAAGAAGAAGAACCTGCTTTTAAAGCTTGTCAGAAATGAGTAAACGTGATTCCCCTGGGGCTGATCATTGTCCAGTCTGTTTCCCAGTTGACAATGTGAGACTTCACTGATCAGACTGGCTTTGAGCAGTTGGGCCGTAATAAATAATGCTTGTATCTGTGTCGCGTTCCTGAGTGTTCTGTTTTTCTGTCTCTTCCTGTGCAGAAAGAGAGGTTTGTCAAACTGCTGGATCAGTTGCACAACTCCCTGAGGATCGACCTGTCCATGTATCGGGTACTTACTGCTGATTCAAATTTACGCACTGCTTAAAGAGTCTCACGAGTGCTGTAGATTATCCCTTTCCTTCTGCCTGCGTGTGCTATTTTTAGATGCACATGTGCCGGTGCTATTTTTGTCAACTGTTTTGGGATTTTAAAGTGGTCAAATTTTTCTTTCAAGATTGCTGCTGTTGCAGTTTCTTATGTTTTTTTTTCTGTTTTTGTGTACTTTAAGAATAATTTTCCTGCCAGCAGTCCTGAAAGACTTCAAGACCTCAAGTCTACTGTAGATCTGCTGACAAGCATCACCTTCTTCAGGATGAAGGTGAGAATAAACATTTAAAAATCATATATTCCCTTTTCTTTTTTTATTCAGCTCCTTACTAAATATTGCAAAATGAACCATAATCTCTGGTGATTGAAGCATGAACTGAGAAAATGTTCTGCCTTACCCTCCATTAAATGTTTTATTATTTGAGGCATTTTTGCAATTGTTGGTCCGATTTTTGCAGCTTATTAAGCTTTCGGTGAAATTCTTGGTGAGCTAACCTCTCGCTGAGACGCTGACACATACTGAGAGGTTTTAAATTTGACAAAATGGTGTTTTCTGTTGGCTTTCAGGTCCAGGAGCTGCAGAGTCCCCCCAGGGCCAGTCAGGTGGTGAAGGACTGTGTGAAAGCCTGTTTGAACTCCACCTACGAGTACATTTTCAACAACTGCCACGATCTCTACAACAGGGAATATCAGACAGACCCAGTGAGTTTGTGTACATGGAATATACGCCTGGACAGTGATCTTGTGTATTACTACCATACTATGTACTATAATTAGGATTTTCAGATAATAAACTGTAATGTCTTTCTATTTCTAGTCAAAAGCAGTCCCACCAGATGAGCAGGGTCCCAGCATCAAAAACCTGGACTTCTGGTCAAAACTTATCACTCTCATTGTTTCCATCATAGAAGAGGATAAGAATTCATACACTCCTTGCCTTAACCAGTGAGTTTGTTTTTGCAGCATTGCTCCCAGTATTCAGATGTATAAAACCATAAACCTCCCCCTTATGAGAAAGCAGCTCTTAAAATAAAACACAATATAATCCGAGGAAGAGGAAATTAAGCAGCATTTGAAGCTTTATAAATAAAAAATAAAGATTGATCATAGTTTAAAAACTTTCAATTTAATCTTGATTTAAATTAGCTTATGGGCTTTGTTTTGTGAAAGATTGAGTATATTAACAACTTACTGAGAGAAATTTGGTTTCTGTCGCTGTTAGAAAGACTGACAGAAAATGCTTCTGGATGAAAAAAAAAGTTTCTTGTTCAATACGTATTGCACTTCCATTTCAAGACATATAGGTGTATTTAATCCTTGGTGCTTTTTATATCTTTTGTAGGTTTCCACAAGAACTCAACGTGGGTAAGATCAGTGCTGAAGTCATGTGGAACATGTTTGCACAAGATATGAGATATGCGATGGAGGGTAAGTTTTTTTTGTGTGTTGCTCGGATTATGTTTGCATTCTGTCACTTGTAAACCTTTTGGGAGAAAGAGAAGAGCTGTGATGCAGAGCTTTTCTCATTTTGTCATTTCAGAGCATGAGAAGCAGCGCCTGTGTAAAAGTGCAGACTATATGAACCTACACTTTAAGGTGAAGTGGCTATACAACGAGTACTGCAAGGAGCTACCTACTTTCCAGAAACATGTACCAGAATATCCAGCGTAAGAGTTTTTCTATGTTTATTCACATTTTGTGCTATTAATAATCTGTGATGCAATGATTTATCTAGTCTTTGTTGTGCAGCTGGTTTGAGCCATTTGTCATCATGTGGTTGGATGAAAATGAGGAAGTGTCAAGAGATTTTCTCCATGGAGCCCTGGAGAGGGACAAGAAAGACGGGGTAACTGTTTTTATTTGCTGCTTTAATGCTTGTATTGTATATTTTATCATGTGTTAGCAGAAAATATCAAGACATGGCGCTTGTCTCTTTAAGATTTGATTAAGATTTGAAAAATACACAATACTGGAAAAACTTGTAGCTTCAGGTGATTTTGTTTCAGCAGGTTTTTGTCGATAGTTTTAATGTTATGAGCACTAAAATAAAAGTTAATTGGATTTTGCTGAGTTAGCAGTAGAAGACATTATGAAAGCATAGAAGTGATCAACCTGTAGCATTCCCCCCATAAATGCATTCATGCATTTTTCGAATGCAAATTCATTTCTGCGACTCAGCATTTTTCAAGCTGTGAAGAGCAGATTGGAGGCCTCAAGGCAATCGATGTCGACTCTATACCAAAGACATGAACAAAACTTCACTGTGCAGAGCAGATGCTCCAGCACAAGTCAATGTAAACACACAGAAACACATTCCACGCAGCGTCTCACACGCTGCCTGCCTCACACCTACGTACCAGGCAGCAAGAAGGTCGATACAGAGCAGCTGAAAAGTCTCCTGTCTCATATGCTGAGGGTGCTTTAAGTCCAATTACTGTCCTCTGAGGCTACATCTGCCTTCCTGTGTCATCAGAACTGATGTTCCCCAGGCTCAGTCATACACCGTCACACCAGTCCCCTCTGGGTAATGGCTGAGTTGGAATGAGGGCACTTTTCCTGACCATAGCACCTTGATCAGCTCTCATCCCTCTCATCCAAATGCTTTCAAACAATCTCCAGTTTCATTGTTCCTCCCTTTTAGGTGGAGGTATTTTGGGAAATCAAGCCCCTCACTTTCCATGTACAGTGTTCCCTCGTTTATCACAGGTGTTAAAGACCACATTCCCCCTGTGAAAAGGGAAAAACCGTGAAGTAGGGATACAGTAGTCCAAGTAGTAGTAGTAGTAGTAGTAGTAGTAGTGGTAGTGGTAGTGGTAGAAGTAAATAGCAGTAGTAGTAGTAAATAGCAGTTTATTTTAATATATATATATATATACTGTATGTATATATATATATATATATATACTGTGTATACAGTATATATATATATTATATATATATACAGGTAGCCCTCTAGTTACGTCAGGGATAGGGACCTACGTGTGTGACTTAGGTCGATGTTGTCGTACCTCGCGGACCAAAAACACCTGCCTGTCGTAGGTCCGCGTTTCTGACATAGGTCGCGGCTATACCGCTAACGGAGCGCCGCACACATATTTAATGGCATGAGACTGAAAAAGGAGACATACTAGGCCATGAACATGCACAGAACTGTACAGTAAATGAATACAGTACTGTACAAATAATAAAAAAATATAATGTCTTACTTTGAGCTGGTCAAAGCCTGCCTTCGTCTTATAGCATCAGCTCGGGTGAGAGCTCCCACAGCTTCCTTACGCTCCACACGCACACACGTGGTCAAAACTGTTTAAAAGAATGACTGTTAGCTTCTTAACTTCATACATTTGGAGCCAGAAAGAAAAAAAAACTTACTGAAAGCCGTTTCTCCGCGATGTTCCTCCCTCCAAAACAGCTGCTCGGCGTTAGCTACGGTTAGGCCGCGCCAGTAGCAGCACTGGTTAGCATGTCAGTTCATTCAAAAAGGCTGTCGGCTTTGTATCTCCGCGTTAGCTCGGTGTCCCCCGACTGCCAGGCGGACATTTGCGGCGAGCTCGCGGCCGCAGATGGCTCCTCCGCGGCATGTCGGCTCGGTGTCTTCGCCTGTGTTAGCTGCTCTGTTAGCTGCTGTCGTTAGCATGTCGGGCGGCGTTGTGGCCGCCGATCGCGGGGCGATCCGCGGCTGCTCCTCCGGGCCTGAGACGTCCACAGAGTTGGCCGAGTGTTTCCAGCAAATTTATCCGTATGAGGCAACCCTGAACGGACACACGGTCCTCAGTAGCCTCTGGAGCTCCTCCATTGACCGCACCGGTTGTAACATGACGACCGGAAACGACCGGAAACGACCGGAAGTTGCGTAAATACGATCAGATTGTAATTAAAAACGAAATATTAATAATTATACTTTATTTATAAAGCCATTTAAAACAACCACAGCCGCAACAAAGTGCTATACACATGAAATTAATAACATTTAAACACACAAAAAAAAAAATAATAATAATAATTTTTTTTTTTTTTTTAATCATATTTTTATTAAATATGATAAAATCGTAAGTCTGAGTTGCCGTAGGTCGCAGGTGACGTAGGTCGAGGGTTTGCTGTATGCATTATAAACCCTCCCCACACTCTTGCAATATTCTAAACATTGTTTCTAAACTCTAAATGCTCTAAAAGAGCACAGCATGTCACAATTTCAGCTCTCTGCCTCCTGCTGCACTTTGCCATCTGCAAGTACTTTCGGCCACGCCCACTTCTCCGGTGCAGAACGAAGATATGACACGCTGCAGAAGGAAGCTTCTACTGCAGCTGTGGGCTGCACACGGGTGCAGCAGGTGCTAAATAATTTAAAACAATTTATTTTAAATAAAGAATCCATGCCGATCGTGTGGCTCATCCATCATTCGGCCAATTGTGTGTCATGTCCAGTCTTATTTTGAAAAACCGTGATAGTGCGAAACCGTTATAAACAAAGCGTGAAGTAGCGAGGGACTACTGTAGATTGTAGCATCAGCATCCCAAAAAACCTTTTTCAACTTTTCCTTCTGTCAATATCCAGTTCCAGGTCACGTCGGAGCATGCTTTGTTCTCCTGCTCAGTGGTGGACGTCTTCTCTCAGCTCAACCAGAGCTTCGAAATCATACGAAAGCTGGAGTGTCCAGACCCTCAGATTGTTGGCAACTACATGAAGAGATTCGCCAAGGTGACTTTCTCTTCCTTATGCAATACTTCCTTTGTCTTAGTACTCAATATAACCTACCGTAACTTGTTTTTACTGTTGTTTCTTGTAGACTATTGGCAACGTCCTGCTGTCTTATGCTGACATCATAGCAAAGGACTTTCCAAATCATGTCAAAAAAGAGAAAGTGGTAAGTGTTGGTGGCATTTCTAAGGGAAATAGCAAATATATACCGATGGTTTTTATACAAGGGGGTGTGGTGGTGTAAAACAATTTATATTTTCATGTGAGTTTGCTTGCTGAGGAAAGGAGCAGCAGAAAGAAGAAAAATCAAGTTTTGTCACAAGCTAATTAAAAAAAAGTGTATTTTAAGATGTATTTTAGAATGTATGCAAAGTTTATGGTCAAGTTGATTCATTTGGACATGTTAAAGTGCTCCTCGGGTTGTGGGGTTCTCAGTGAATTAGAGCTGTGTAATTAGCTGAAAGTGCTTGAGGGAAATTAGGCTGCACTCCCACAGAGACCAGCTCTCCAGAGAGAAACGGTAATTACTGAAAACTACAGCTTCTGCTGCCCTGCATTACACTGTGTTTTAGCTTAAGAAACATTTTCAAAGGTTATAATGATTGATTAAAATAAATAAAAACGATTAAACATGGGAATTGGAAAGTGTGAAAGAAACAAAAGTATGTGTTCATGTGTGTAAAATGTGTTTTCTTCTCCCCCGTCAGCCATGTATAATCATCAATAACATCCAGCAGCTCAGAGTTCAGCTGGAGAAGATGTTCGAGGCCATGGGCGGCAAAGATGTGAGTTTTTATCAGTTCTTATTTTCTTAATCTGACTTGACTGCTGTGCTCATCACAGCTGTGCTTCCTTCAGCTCAATGTGGAGGCCAGCGACTTCCTTAAGGAGCTTCAGAACAAATTAAACAGCGTCATGGATGACCTCAGCCGCATCTTTGCTGTCAGGTCAGTCAGTATTTCTGTTAGATTCTGCTGGAAAAATGACCACAACTGCTGATTTTAAAGTGCGTCTTTGTGTTTTCTCTTTTTGCATCTCGTCACAGTTTCCAGCCCCAGATTGAGGATAACGTGAGGCAAATGGGGGACATCCTAGCCCAGGTGAAAGGTCAGACAGTTCCAGCAAATGGCAGCGTGGTGCAGGAGGCTGACAATGTCCTGCAACCGATTATGGATTTTTTGGATAGCAAGTAAGTTTGTCTACAACTGTGGTACAAATCGATAAATACAAGATACAAAGACCTAGAAATAATTTGAAACCTATAATTGATTTAAAGTTGCACAGTGTTAACAATAGTAATATTAATAAAATTGTCCCCCAGCAGCACATTTTAAAACAAGCTAAGGATAAAAGGGCATGTTGCTGTCTAAGCGTTTAGTAAGGAGGCTCGCTGCTTTAGTTATGAAGGGAAAATGGTTCAGTGTTGCTTAAAGGGGACCACATATTGTTTATTTTTATTTTTATGGTATGTCTGTGTGCTATCCAGACCACGTTCATTCAATTTAATACAAAAAATAATTCTTAGATAATAAATTCTACCCTTTTTAATTCTGCCATTTCTAACTACCGTTCTAAACAACCTGTTTATGATAATGAGCTCTGAAGTCCACGCCCGTCAAAACTCTGTCTCCGCCCTCTGTAACTGCCAGTATCTCATTAGCCTTTTTTTATTACTCGTTTGACTTACTGTTAGTGCTAGCTTAAAAGATAACTTACCGAAAGCTGTTTGTGTGCGCCGCCATTAGCTGCTCTCATGCCCTCCCGAATCCGAGCTCTTCCTCCTCCTTCGGTAACAAACAGCCCGCGTAGCTCCTGCTAGTTGCATGCGGCGCTTTGGTCCACGGCTGCACATCCAATCCAGACAAACGCAAAGTTCACAGAGTGTTTCCAGTTAATTTATCCGTATGAGGCAACCTCTGACCGGACCAGACCCACACTGTCCTCAAAAGCCAGCAGCTCACTGCAGCCCAATCTCTCCGGAAAAAAAAAAGATGCCGTGGCCGGGACGCGAGCCCCGGTCCTTTGGGTGCGACACCAGTGAATTAACTCACTGACCTACAGGCTCAGTTGAACAACAGCAGTCCTTCATCGTATAAGAAATAATCACAACCACCTACATTTAGAACGCTGAAGTTTTGATTAGATTTTGATGAAGTGAAAGGTATTCTTAAAATAAATAAGTTGCTAATCTGAAAATATATCGATCAGTGGTGCTTGATGGTACAGACTGTCGCCCCGCGAGAGAGTGTGTGTGTGCACAGTTTTCTGCCGGCTGCGCGTTGGGAGCGATCGCTATTACACTAAAAATTGAACTAAAACGTAAAAATAACAATTATAAAGTATTATTATGTCGATGTATATATCTAGTCTCACCCCGATTTCTCCGAAACAAAAGGCTTTAAAAAAAAGGGGGGAAAAAAAGATGCCGTTGACAGGATGCGATCTCCGCTCTCCTGCGTGGCGCTCAAGTGTCGTAACCGCTCAACCAAACTGACAGTTGTGCAAAAGCAGTCCTTCATCATATAAGAAACAAGTCCAAACCGCGAGAGTGTGTGTGCACAGTTTCAACGAGACAGAGTTCATTCAAACAAGGTAATAAAACATTCTGGTTTTACTCAAGATGTGCTGCTGGCTGGAGCAGGGCTGAGCCCATAGCCCCCCCGGGGGCTAAATAAATGAATAAATAAATAAATGACCGCCAGGTCAGTTCCTAAACTGCTCGGCAACCGTGACGTTTTTTATACTGAAGTGGGTTGAGCCGCACCAGGGGTTGCTAGGTGAGGGGCTGGACTCAGGTTTGGTGTGGGTTGTGGCTGCGGTTTGTGACGTCACAAACCGCAGGAAGTGCAATCGGAGTGTTTCTATCAAAGATAAATAAATATACTTATAGTAAATAAACCACTGGGTGCATTTTTTTGGCCTTAGGACTGTTTTTTATGAAGTAAATACCCAAAGTTGAGTAAAAAAACATTAAAAAGTGAATTTTGAATATGTGGTCCCCTTTAATAAAATATCTAAATTTGTTGTATTTTTTAGTTTGGTTCACATTATCTGAAAAAGACTTTGCTCAAAGCTAATGTTGCTCCAAATGAACTACAGTATTCAGCACTAATGATGCCTTTAGATATTTCAGCTCCTTTTCACAGTCACATTTTCTGGGTTTTGAACCGTGAACTGATAACTTTGGCTTTCAATGCCTCAAAGCAGAAAGAAGTTCTTCTCATAACTAATGAAATACTGAAAGGTTCACTCATGCTTGTTTTATTTGTTCATTTATCTATTCTTTTTATTTTCTCAGTTGTAGATTTTGCAACTTACTTCTTGCATCAAATTTACAATTAAGAAAAATACAAAGAACACTTGTGCAGCTATTGTGTCAGTTTCTGATTTTTAAACGAATTCAATGAATTTGTTTTAATGTTTCCACTTTAGGCTACTATTCTAGCTTTTTAATTAAACCTATTTTGAATAAAAGTCTAGACATTAGAGCTGTTTTTGGTGCTGTCACTTGAAAGATTTCTGTGGGGTTTTTTTGTGTTCTAGCTTGTCGCTGTTTGCAAAGATCTGTGAGAAGACCGTTTTGAAAAGAGTGCTGAAGGAGCTGTGGAAACTTGTGATGAACACGATGGAAAAAACAATCGTGCTTCCAACACTTACAGACCAAACTGTAAGTCTTAACAACTCCACACATGCATGTTCTGTGCCTCATAGGTTCAGTGTGCTATCTATTGCTGTAATAAAGCATTTGTCTTTATTCTCTTAGGTCATTGTACCTGTGTGTTGCCTTTAAAAGCATGAAAAAAAATCATTTTTTAACTGAAACCTTATCATCAATCTCTGATCTTTCTCAGTTTCATTCTGTAAATATACAGTAAAGTACAACAAAACATAATTTGAATGGCGACATAGTAACGTTTGTCCATAAAAGCACGTACTGGAAACCTCAGTCCTCCCACGTCTTACAAATAGCTCAAGATCGTTTACTCTATTTAAAGTATTTTCACTCAGTTCATAGAGATAAACAGTTTATAGAGCTTACTCTTTTTTTTCTCCTCACTTTATGAATCTTGCCTTTCTGCACATTTTCTAACTAAGCATTTTATTTTATTTTATGTTTTATCTTATGCGCACTTTTCTGTCCATCTCTCTTTCACAGGGCACCCAAATGATCTTCAACGCTGCTAAGGATCTGGGCCAGCTTTCTAAACTCAAGGTGATTAATTCAGATAGCAGAAGGAATAACTAAACTATAAAATGTTACTACATCAAATACACATTATAAACATGAATGTTTTTATCTGATTCTGTCTGCAGGAGCACATGGGTCGCGAGGAAGCCAAAGCTCTGACTCCTAAACAGTGTGCTGTCATAGAACTAGCACTCGATACAATTAAGGTATGATATGTGTTTGGTGCCTTTTTTCATTGTTTATATTTTATCTATCGTACTTTCCACCGTACACGTCACACCACTGTATAAGTCGCATCAGTCCAAATATGTCTAATAAAGTGGAAAAAAACATAAACAAGTTGCTTTGCAGTATAAGTCACATCTATTATGCGTCACCGCTGATCACCCGGAAATGTGGGCCATTTTTGTGCCAAAAATCAATTGACTGCCAAATGGGAGCGTGCACAGGAGGACTTTAACAAGATTAACACTTAAAAACAATAGTTTGCTTGAAATTATAGCAAAGTTGTGTCTCAGTTTAACTTTTCCTTAATAAATATATTTAAACAGTCAAATCGGCTGCATTTCAAAAGCCAATTCTCAGCTGCTGGAGCGCTCAAAGGGAGGACTCGTTGTGCATTTCTTCGAAATTTACAAAGATAAGCTCCTGAAAACAAATATGGGGGGGGGGGTTTGCGATAAAGGAACAACATATACCGGTAGTTATCAAAAGCCTAGAGGGTCCTATCGCGGCTGCAAATGGTAATGTTTACTCTTTGGTTCATGTCTATTAAACGTGTCAGTCAAAAATTGTGTCATGAATAGGGGAAAAAAAACTTAAGAGTCGCTTCGGACTATACGTCGCAGGACTGGCCAAACTATGAAAAAAGGTGTGACTTATACTCCGGAAAATACAGTATATTTCCCTGCTGTGGATCCTGTCCCGTGAAGCAGAACCTTCTCTGTGTGAACTATCGGTACTCATGTTTTACCTTTTTGGCTTGGAAAAAACTTTTTGTTTGTGTTTAGAAGCATAAAGCTTTAGAAAGTTCTGAAGGAATGTGCGGACCAGCTCTGTGAGGTGCTGGCTGACATCTTCACCACCTCACTTTCACTGGAGTCAGTTCCCACCTGCCTGAAGACCGCGACCATCATCCCAGTCCCAAAGTTTTGACCACGTGTGTGCGTGTGGAGCGTAAGGAAGCTGTGGGAGCTCTCACCCGAGCTGATGCTATAAGACGAAGGCAGGCTTTGACCAGCTCAAAGTAAGACATTATATTTTTTTATTATTTGTACAGTACTGTATTCATTTACTGTACAGTTCTGTGCATGTTCATGGCCTAGTATGTCTCCTTTTTCAGTCTCATGCCATTAAATATGTGTGCGGCGCTCCGTTAGCGGTATAGCCGCGACCTATGTCAGAAACGCGGACCTACGACAGGCAGGTGTTTTTGGTCCGCGAGGTACGACAACATCGACCTAAGTCACACACGTAGGTCCCTATCCCTGACGTAACTAGAGGGCTACCTGTATATATATATAATATATATATATACTGTATACACAGTATATATATATATATATATATACATACAGTATATATATATATATATTAAAATAAACTGCTATTTACTACTACTACTGCTATTTACTTCTACCACTACCACTACCACTACTACTACTACTACTACTACTACTACTTGGACTACTGTATCCCTACTTCACGGTTTTTCCCTTTTCACAGGGGGAATGTGGTCTTTAACACCTGTGATAAACGAGGGAACACTGTACATGGAAAGTGAGGGGCTTGATTTCCCAAAATACCTCCACCTAAAAGGGAGGAACAATGAAACTGGAGATTGTTTGAAAGCATTTGGATGAGAGGGATGAGAGCTGATCAAGGTGCTATGGTCAGGAAAAGTGCCCTCATTCCAACTCAGCCATTACCCAGAGGGGACTGGTGTGACGGTGTATGACTGAGCCTGGGGAACATCAGTTCTGATGACACAGGAAGGCAGATGTAGCCTCAGAGGACAGTAATTGGACTTAAAGCACCCTCAGCATATGAGACAGGAGACTTTTCAGCTGCTCTGTATCGACCTTCTTGCTGCCTGGTACGTAGGTGTGAGGCAGGCAGCGTGTGAGACGCTGCGTGGAATGTGTTTCTGTGTGTTTACATTGACTTGTGCTGGAGCATCTGCTCTGCACAGTGAAGTTTTGTTCATGTCTTTGGTATAGAGTCGACATCGATTGCCTTGAGGCCTCCAATCTGCTCTTCACAGCTTGAAAAATGCTGAGTCGCAGAAATGAATTTGCATTCGAAAAATGCATGAATGCATTTATGGGGGGAATGCTACAGGTTGATCACTTCTATGCTTTCATAATGTCTTCTACTGCTAACTCAGCAAAATCCAATTAACTTTTATTTTAGTGCTCATAACATTAAAACTATCGACAAAAACCTGCTGAAACAAAATCACCTGAAGCTACAAGTTTTTCCAGTATTGTGTATTTTTCAAATCTTAATCAAATCTTAAAGAGACAAGCGCCATGTCTTGATATTTTCTGCTAACACATGATAAAATATACAATACAAGCATTAAAGCAGCAAATAAAAACAGTTACCCCGTCTTTCTTGTCCCTCTCCAGGGCTCCATGGAGAAAATCTCTTGACACTTCCTCATTTTCATCCAACCACATGATGACAAATGGCTCAAACCAGCTGCACAACAAAGACTAGATAAATCATTGCATCACAGATTATTAATAGCACAAAATGTGAATAAACATAGAAAAACTCTTACGCTGGATATTCTGGTACATGTTTCTGGAAAGTAGGTAGCTCCTTGCAGTACTCGTTGTATAGCCACTTCACCTTAAAGTGTAGGTTCATATAGTCTGCACTTTTACACAGGCGCTGCTTCTCATGCTCTGAAATGACAAAATGAGAAAAGCTCTGCATCACAGCTCTTCTCTTTCTCCCAAAAGGTTTACAAGTGACAGAATGCAAACATAATCCGAGCAACACACAAAAAAAACTTACCCTCCATCGCATATCTCATATCTTGTGCAAACATGTTCCACATGACTTCAGCACTGATCTTACCCACGTTGAGTTCTTGTGGAAACCTACAAAAGATATAAAAAGCACCAAGGATTAAATACACCTATATGTCTTGAAATGGAAGTGCAATACGTATTGAACAAGAAACTTTTTTTTTCATCCAGAAGCATTTTCTGTCAGTCTTTCTAACAGCGACAGAAACCAAATTTCTCTCAGTAAGTTGTTAATATACTCAATCTTTCACAAAACAAAGCCCATAAGCTAATTTAAATCAAGATTAAATTGAAAGTTTTTAAACTATGATCAATCTTTATTTTTTATTTATAAAGCTTCAAATGCTGCTTAATTTCCTCTTCCTCGGATTATATTGTGTTTTATTTTAAGAGCTGCTTTCTCATAAGGGGGAGGTTTATGGTTTTATACATCTGAATACTGGGAGCAATGCTGCAAAAACAAACTCACTGGTTAAGGCAAGGAGTGTATGAATTCTTATCCTCTTCTATGATGGAAACAATGAGAGTGATAAGTTTTGACCAGAAGTCCAGGTTTTTGATGCTGGGACCCTGCTCATCTGGTGGGACTGCTTTTGACTAGAAATAGAAAGACATTACAGTTTATTATCTGAAAATCCTAATTATAGTACATAGTATGGTAGTAATACACAAGATCACTGTCCAGGCGTATATTCCATGTACACAAACTCACTGGGTCTGTCTGATATTCCCTGTTGTAGAGATCGTGGCAGTTGTTGAAAATGTACTCGTAGGTGGAGTTCAAACAGGCTTTCACACAGTCCTTCACCACCTGACTGGCCCTGGGGGGACTCTGCAGCTCCTGGACCTGAAAGCCAACAGAAAACACCATTTTGTCAAATTTAAAACCTCTCAGTATGTGTCAGCGTCTCAGCGAGAGGTTAGCTCACCAAGAATTTCACCGAAAGCTTAATAAGCTGCAAAAATCGGACCAACAATTGCAAAAATGCCTCAAATAATAAAACATTTAATGGAGGGTAAGGCAGAACATTTTCTCAGTTCATGCTTCAATCACCAGAGATTATGGTTCATTTTGCAATATTTAGTAAGGAGCTGAATAAAAAAAGAAAAGGGAATATATGATTTTTAAATGTTTATTCTCACCTTCATCCTGAAGAAGGTGATGCTTGTCAGCAGATCTACAGTAGACTTGAGGTCTTGAAGTCTTTCAGGACTGCTGGCAGGAAAATTATTCTTAAAGTACACAAAAACAGAAAAAAAAACATAAGAAACTGCAACAGCAGCAATCTTGAAAGAAAAATTTGACCACTTTAAAATCCCAAAACAGTTGACAAAAATAGCACCGGCACATGTGCATCTAAAAATAGCACACGCAGGCAGAAGGAAAGGGATAATCTACAGCACTCGTGAGACTCTTTAAGCAGTGCGTAAATTTGAATCAGCAGTAAGTACCCGATACATGGACAGGTCGATCCTCAGGGAGTTGTGCAACTGATCCAGCAGTTTGACAAACCTCTCTTTCTGCACAGGAAGAGACAGAAAAACAGAACACTCAGGAACGCGACACAGATACAAGCATTATTTATTACGGCCCAACTGCTCAAAGCCAGTCTGATCAGTGAAGTCTCACATTGTCAACTGGGAAACAGACTGGACAATGATCAGCCCCAGGGGAATCACGTTTACTCATTTCTGACAAGCTTTAAAAGCAGGTTCTTCTTCTTGCAGTGTCATTTTTCAAGGACTTACGCCAAAGTTTGATGCAGCAAATCTGTCGGAGGCAGAGACGTTGTTAGAGGACTGGGTGGTGTGGGCGTAGTACGCGTTAATGTTGGCGAGTAGTGTGCTCATCACAGCTGGCACTCCAGGGCACATGTACTTGGACGATAAGCAGGCAAAGTGGCTGTTGGATGAAAATGGCAATTAGAACATTTCATTCATATCTTTTGCTTTTTGTTACATTCATTACATTTGATTATTAGAGCTATTTGAGAATCAAAGAGAATATCTTGAGTTTATTTAATATCTATGTAATCATAAGGATAAAATAAATTGATGTAATGCTGGAAGTACTGACGTCATGGCCTGGTAAATGGACTCCACTCCATATCTCATGGCAAACTCATCCACAATCTCCTGTGCAGTCTCATCAAAGTACACCTTCCAAGCATCATCACCTTTGGCATCGGGGATCTTTACTACACCACTGTTTTGATCCTCCGTGGTGTACTGAAACAGATGCTGGACACAGACAAACAAACACTTATTGACATTTATGTCTCAGCTTGTCATTTTTTAATACTTGCAGCTGTAGTAGCTGTTGTATTTGTAAGATAAAATACCCAAAGCAAACTATATAAACTGTATTACAAAAGTCCCTCGCTACTTCATGGTTCGTTTTTCACGGACTCACTCTGTCCTGGTTTTCTACTGTACTCTACTGTACATGTACATAATATAAATAAATAAAAAGGCACTGCCTTTTTGTAGTTTTCTTTCATTAAGCCTTCACTGTTTTTGCCAGTCTAAAGAACTCTGTTACCCAGAAGCCATCAGTTCCCTTCCCAGAAGTCAACACTGCTCTTCCAACCACTGCTTGCTGCAAATGGAGGGAAAGTTTTGCAGCAAAGTCAGAAGTTCTGTAAGGATCAGCTCACAGAACTGGCAGGAAAGTCACAAATAATCCTGAAGCTGAACTCATGCTTCAAGTTGCATCTTCACTGCTGAGTAGCTGGGCTGCAGCTGATCCAGAATCAGTGCGACCCGGATCCAGGGAGCTGCAGATGACAGACGGCTGCGGGTTTTAGTCAGGTTCTGGTCGTGCAGTGCTGGTTTGGACCTGGCCAGAGGTGGTGGATTAAATTCTGGGCAGCAGCACACGCACATCAAGCCGGATGGAGCGGTGGGCTTCGGTCATGCTGTACCAGGACTTTTTTCATCTATCGGGTCGGACTGGAACCGAGCCACTCCTGTACTGCAGTCTGGTAAGTAAACATTTTGTAGCTAATTTACATATAAGTACTGTATGTTGTTAAAATTACTAGGTTTTAGAGTTTAGAGGACTGATTGTGGGCTTCATTGCTGCAGGATAGGTCTGTAGAAACAAACCAAGTTGGACTAAAACAGAGTTGGACCAGAACCAAAGCTGTTGCTTTTCTGCAGCGTTAGTAATACAATTTAGTAACATATGTTGTTAAAATGACATAGATTTAAGAGTTTAGTTTAGTTTTCCAAGAGTGTGGGAAGGGTTTCTAAAGCTTTAATATAAAGTTTAATGTATTTGAGCTTGAACTACTGTATCACTACTTCGTGGTTTTTCACTCATCGCGGGACTTCAGAGTACGGATCCACCGCAATAAACGAGGGACTACTGTATTTTTATTTCATTCTCTGTTGAGTACATCCATTTCCTAGCATCAAATTATTTTCATAATAAACACAAGAAATGGATTCACGGTAATTAGCTAAAGTAAACTGGTTGCTCTTGCATTTTAAAACGTGTTCTAATAATGAGAGAAACATGTATCTGGTTACACTGACCTCGTGCAGACAAGTGTACTGGACATGGTAAGGAGCCACAGTCTCCTCTCCTTTGATCTCCACACTTATGTGCATCCGGATGGCCCCCGACACAGCAGACTTATCAGTTCTCTTGTCTGACACACACACATACAGACATGCACACCTCATTAGATGAAATCGCCTACAACCGACAAGCACTTAAGTTTTCTATTTCTTGTACTCTCATCTCCGTGGGACTTTCTGCTCCTCATCCATTTTTAATTCTCCCCCGTCTTTTTTTCTTATCTCACAAAACTCACCCAGGTTGTACCAGACGTCCATCTCCCCGCTCAAGGTGCGCACTTCGATGATGGTTTGACCCAGAAAGTCATCGCTCTCACGTTTGAACCTCTGCTTCACGCGAGATTTGATGTCATCGTCCTCGTCCCACACGCGAACCTTGATGCGGTCAGAGGAGTTGTGGCATTCGCTGGGTGAGGCACAAACAGAACCGATTGTATAAAAAGTACAAACCGTTAAAAGTCTGTATAAAATATAAAATTTAAAGTGATGGCTGCTGTTTGAATGAACAGCGTTAATTACAAATACATTTTAAAAATTGATAACTTTTGACGTTTTAATTCTCACAGCATTCCACCTCACTCACAAGTGAAAACTCTCATCCCAGACTGGGTTAAGGTTGCCATAAATGGTCTTGGTCCTCTTTTTTGTCTTCCCAACTTGAACGGTTACGTATGGGTCACTGGAGCCTGTTTTGTCTTTAGCTTGAAGGCCCTGGGCACACACCACTGAAGAAAAACAACAGAAAGACATTTAAACAAAGATGTTCATAGTGGTTTGATGAGACATGTTTTACTCTGAAAATCCTGTACAGATGATCGTCAATTAGGGTAAAAAAACACAAACCTGTGATGCTAATCTTCGCTGACCACTTTGAGGTCCCATCAAGCACGCTCTGCTTGATCTGTTTCATGAGAGTGGCATGTGTTGTTTTGTCGAGGCCAAACACTTCCTGGATCTGCTCAAAGATCTCAGGCTTATTCCTCTCTCTGATCTTCATGCGGTCTTTCAGGACCATGATGATGTTCTGGGTCCGGTCTTCTGCACCATGTTTAGAGCTCTTCTCTGCAGCTCCTAATGCGACAGGGAGTTTCATTTCAGGAGAAATGTTTAATGTTGAAAATATATTGTATATCCCAGTTAAACATGGCACTAAGGCCCAGAAGTAATGAATCTCTTCAAAGCTAAGCAGAGTCTTGATAGCATCAGATTAAATTTCATTTTCTGACCACTTACCAAACCCAAACCTTCTAATTATCCCACTTAACCACTGATCTGATTGTCAAGAGGATGTAAACAACGGGGCATTTTGTGATCTTGTAAAACTCTATGCCCAATGGAAAGAAATTAATTACAAGCAAAATAGCATCTTAATAAGTCACTCTTTGTGGTGCTGAATAACACAAAACTGTATGAATGCAAAGCCTGTGGGTTAAAAAAAGAGGCAGGGCTGTGACAGCACATTACTCAGGAGATAAATTGGAAAGAAGGAGGGTGGAGAATGTGAGTGGATAGAGGGCAAGAATAATGGGATGTCAACCTAGCAGAAAGGTACAGAAGAGCTCAGATAGTTTGGGTGGAGGACGAGGCACATATTCAACGTAAAGAGTAATCAAAATATTTCAAGGCATTAAAGTGTGCGCAAATGAGTGTGAGCTTACTCTGCAGACAGTCGGCATTAAGCAGATCTTGACACTTATCGTGGCATTTGACGCCACACTCCGCGCAGCGCATGCCCTGACGTGCAATACCCCACAGCAGCCCCTCACATTCGTAGCAGTAGGTGGGGGTGGTGGCAGTCCACACTTCAAAGTTGTGCGGAGTAGTGGAAGAAATGGGGTAAATCAGAGCCTGCAGCGTCTTTTTATAAACATGGCTTTTCTGCAAGTGCAATGGATAAAAATAAAAAACAATAAAAAGATTAAATCTAAAAGTGAACACATGAAGAAAAATCCTGAGGAGATTTGTGACAAAGAACTGCAAAACTAAAACGTACCAGGTCTTCATTGCCGAGAGTGGTTGAAGCCATAGCGGAGGTAATTCCAGCTTTACGCGAGTTCTGAACTAGAGACTGAAATTGCAAAACAACAACAACAAAGAGTTTATAATAAAAAACTATCCACAATTCTAATTTCTGTTTTTATTTTGTTCAGAGAAAAACAAAACAAATACTTACCATAGCCTACAGAGGCCAGGCCATGAAGAAACAGGAGATTTAGGAAAGTGGAAAACATAAAATATTAAATTTTATTTAAAAAAAATTAAGGATTTCAAGTTTTTCAATTTTGTGTGTGTAATTTTTTTTACATTTAATAAGCATTCTATCCAAACCTCTAGGAAAGAGCATTGAAGCAACACTGACTATCATGATTGCATAAATGTAAAGCTGTCAAAGCATTTATTGTAACCATAAATCAGAAATGTGGGGGGAAAAGGGTAACATCCTATCTATTAGAACTCTCGAGTACATTCACTCTTAAAATTTTGTTAAATTATCTCCATCTGTGTTGAATCGAAGTATCATATTTTGTCCATATACATCTACAAAACTACAAAGTTGGACTTTATTGAAGTGTGGCTGGATAATGAGCCATTCCTTGGAAAAAAATTAATAAATAAATAACAATAATAATTCTGCGAGTTTGGATTACACCAATTTGGAAGCTCATCAACAAGTTTTAGGAATGTACTGAATTTTTGGCTGAAGGAATATGCTCCATCACTTGCATCACCTTCAGAACACCAGTATTACCAGTATAGTATACCGGTAGTATGCTGGTGGCAGAATCATGGTGTGAAGATATTTAATGCATTCCTAAACCCTAGTAAATTGCTCAGAAGTAAAAAAATAAAAAATAAAAAGATGGACAGAGCTACTAAAAAACATGGACTTGAGGAAAGTCTGGCCAGGCATTTTAATAAAGAGACCCCCAAGTTGTTGAAAGGAAAAAAAGATTTGTTTTAGAATGTCCAAATGAAAGCCTGAACCATAAAAAAAAACTTTGGAAAAGGGGACTTGACAAAATAAAGAGACCCCCAAGTTGTTGAAAGGAAAAAAAGATTTGTTTTAGAATGTCCAAATGAAAGCCTGAACCATAAAAAAAAACTTTGGAAAAGGGGACTTGACAAAATATTGACTGTAGGGATTAATTTGTATGCACAACAATGTTTTTGGTTCTTTTGGCCCCTCATTTTATGTTTAAAAGTAAAAATGTACCATCAGAGTGGTTGTTGTGTTGATCTGTTGAATTATACCTACTTGTGGGTTGTAATGCAACAAAATGAAAAAGTGCAAACAGTAATCTTCAGGGCAGTGCAGATAAAGAACGTGTTGATGTACGAGTTTGTGTTCAACCCGTTTCTCACCAGATCTCTGACGAGAGGAATAGCTTTCCTTTTGCGGAGGTCAGGCATGCTGTCAATACTGTAGAGCGCACCTCCCATTCTGAATGAGACAAGGCCAAGTTATTTTACATTTATTTTAAACGATTATCACAATTTATAGCAATCAAACGTGTATATGAAAAAACATCTGTTTTAATCGTTTTTTTTATGATAAGATTATTAAGGACTTCTGAAAGAGCAGATTGAAAAATGAAATGAATTGAATTCTCTTTAACAGTAATCATGACTCTCCAAACTCGTGCCTATGATGGCAGGATTTTTGTAGCTGACACATCACTTGTTCAGTATGCATCTACCATCCTCAAACTTTGGTACAGTATCAGCACCACTATGTGAAATGTTGTAATATGTAAGTCGTCTTGTTTGCTCACGTCTGTGTGATATCCATTACAGAAAAAGCATAATCAAAATTACATTCATCAAATCAATACATAAACAGTAATGATATAGTAATTCATGCTCAAATCAAAAAAGGCGTTCAATACAGGATCAACTGGACATTATTTGTTACTAATAAAGTCCAGTTGATCCTGTATAGACCCATTTAGTGTTTGTAAACACCGCGCACCGATGCAACAGAAGACTCCACCCACTCAGGCATTTTTCCAAGTAGAATAAAGTTGCGGAGTGAATCTAGCTAATTAATTTCCTCCACCAGCAACAAAATGTCATGATGTTGCGTATACAGTTGTACAAATAGGTATTCTAAGGAAGGACTGAAGTTCTCCCGCATACCAAGAGGCAATCGACCATTTCAAAGCCACCGAAGGAAGCTGTCGCTTCAGACCATCAAGTGGGTGGATTGGACCGAGGACTTTATCAAAAATGCACGAGTATGCAGTGCCCATTTTATATCAGGTAAGGTTACTCATCTAGTTTTATTTCACCATAAACCCTGGTTGTGATTAACCATTGTTTTTAAAAACTAGACGCAGTTTATTGCTGTTAAATTCGGTCGGAAAGTTGGCTAGAAGCTAGTTGCTAATAAGCTAGCTCTTAATAAACAAATGCCTCTGTGCTTTATTTTCAAGATTCAAGTTCCTTTATTATCCCCGAGGGGCAATTAGATTTGCAGTCAATAGGTGTGCACAGTTTCATACATACATATGCACTTACACACACATACACATATAAACACAAGACAATAAAACATTAAAATAACAGTGTTAAAATTAGTGTGCATTAAGAAACCTGATTGCTACTGGGATAAATGAGTTTTTAAATCTGTTTGTTCTACATTTGGGTTGTAGAAACCTGCGTCCAGATGGAAGCAACCTGAACTCGTCATGGAGTGGGTGATCAGGGTTTGCCAGAATCTGCCTGGCCTTGTTCACTGACCTCACCTTGTGTAGGTCTGCAAGGTTCTTTAGGTCTATGCCAGCAGTTTTGCTGCACATCCTGACAATCCCCGAGAGTTTGCTTTTGTTCTTACAGGTCAAAAGTCCAAACCAACAGATGAAGGAAAAGGTTAAAATAGACTCAATAAAACATGAATAAAACATTCTCATAAAAGTTGAATCAACATTAAAACCACAAAGCTTCCGATAAAAATACATCCTCTGGTGGGCCTTTTTGCAAAGTGCATTCACGTGAAGGTCAAAGGTCAATTTATCATCGAAAACAGTTCCCAGGTATTTATATTGTTGCACTACCTCCACAGCTTCACCGTCAATGACCACGGGAGCTGTTACTGAAGAATTTTTCCTGAAATCGATTATCATCTCCTTTGTTTTAGAAACATTTAGTTTTAAAAAGGAAGACTCACACCATGCTGTGAAGTCCCCAATCACAGGCCCGGGGTCTGGGTCATCACTGCTCAGAAGGGACAGGATGACAGAGTCATCTGCAAACTTGACAATGTGACGCTGAGGGAAATGG
>JBBPBX010037957.1:0-19890 GCA_038048925.1 Garcialebias charrua
ACACACACACACACACACACACCACCACCACCACCACCCCCGGCTCTGGGGTGGTAGCCAGCAGTGCTATTGGAGTCTGAACGCGATAAGGCGTCCTGCTTCTCTCTCTCTCTCTCTCTGCTTCTTCCCCTAGAGGGCAATCACTTACCCTTTTGAAACCCTCCCCCCACCAAGCCACCGTATTTCCCCCAGCTGGGGTTTAAGAAGTGTGGTGTCTCAGCTGATACAGACGGAGCCAGCTCAGACAGAGGCGCAGAGGCTCTGTGGGGGGAGGTTGTGGGGGTTTGGCGCAGAAGACAAGGCGAAAGAATCAGTTTGAGGAATAGAAATGCTGATAAAAATGTGGGGGGACTTTCAGTCAGGGAACCTTGTGTCTCTCCCAGGCTGAGCCAGAGCTGGATGCTTTAACATGATCACCTGATTCAGCCTGATCAGTCACAGTAGCCGTGTTTCCATCAAGGTGGAAACACAGCTACAGTGTGTGTGTGTGGGGGGGGGGATGTTTTCTCATATGAACTGTATTTATTTATTTTATCACGATGGATTGATCCGCCTGCTACCCGATCGGATCAATTCAGACCAATGAATCGAAGAAGCTATTTCACACCACGTCTTCTTATCACAGTACAGTAGCCGTGTTTCCATCAAGGTTTCTAGCTGCGCATTTTGAAGTATCGCAGCAGAAAAGCTTAATGGAAACGGCAAAATCCGTATTTACTTCCTCAAATTCGCCAAAAAGTTTATACGCTCGCTTGAGGTGGTTTTTGGGATCTTCGAAAATGAGCAGATGCGCAAAACGACAGATGGAAACAGATTTGCCGACTCAGTTCTGCCGTAGCGAACATTCACGTCACGTGACGTTCAGCTGTTTCCGCTCCGGACAACATGTAACATCGCTAAAACTAGTTGGCATGACAGAATAAATACAACTTGCCCGATAGCAACACGTACCTGAAATATTCTCTCCATTTTGACGAGATGTGTGGCCGGGTTCTGTTTTCAACCGCTACTTCCTGTTTACTGTAGACATGCGCAGTGCTGACGTCTGACGTAATGACGCTGACGTCTGACGTAATGACGCTGTGCGTGGCTTGGTAGATGCGCTACAAGCCAGCAGATGGAAACACTTCTGCTTCGCATTAATTTGTATTTACATATTTGCGAGATTTCAAAAATTAGCTCAAAATTCGAAATGAAAATGGATGGAAACACGGTTACAGTGACTGCTGAGGTGGTAGTAGCTGAGCATTGTCCCCCAACTGTCAGGCTACTTCAAGTGCAACACATTATTCAAGGAGTCAAGGTTCTTTATTTGTCATACACACCACATGTGATGGAACAAAATTGTGTACACAGGGTCCCAGTTACAGCCAACAAAAGTATAAAATAAAGAAAAACAGTGATAAGAGCTAAGATATGAACTAAATAAAATGTTAACTGAAATGTACTAAGCACTATAGCATAAAAACATTACACCAAACAGCAGCACGAACATGAGTCAGTGTGAGCAGACGAGCATGAATGAACACATCAACATGAAACAGATCAGCAGTGACATGAAACAGATCAGCAGCAACATGATGGGATTTTTCACAGGGATTATTCTAGATATTCATGAGTCTAACAGCCTCAGGAGCTGTTCCTCAGTCAGTGCAGGGGTGTCAAACATACGGCCCCGCGGCCGGATCCAGACGGCCAGTGGGTCTATTCTAAAAAAAAAAAAAGAATAAACTTTTTCTTAAAAATCTGCAGTTCCTATGTTTTCCGCTAGAGGCACTGTGTTTTAGTCAGTTCAATCGCTTTACCCGCTTTTTCTCTTGGAACGGACAGTCGGGCACCCTCATCAGCGGAATGTCCTTGTCAAAAAAGAGAAAAGTGGACACAGAGTGTCGGATTTTTCAAGAAAAATGGACTTCTTCCTATTCATTCAACCTTTATTTATACAGGCTAGCCTCGTTGAGTCACGGGGACTCATTTACAAGAGGGACCTGTCTCACTCACACCAAACAACCATCCACTCTCACTCACACCTAGGGTCAATTTAGAGTCACCAATCAGCCTAACATGCATGTTTTTTGGCCTGTGGGAGGAAACCGGAGTACCCGGAGGAAACCCACGCATGCACGGGGAGAACATGCAAACTCCACCCACCTATAAAACTGTTTGTTGACTAAATGTTTTAAAACGTTGTGCAATAACTGTGATCCATTTTTTAATGGGTTTTAAGTCTTAAATAAATGTTAAACTGAGTAAAAGTGTAAAAGGACAATTAATTTAATGTAATAATTTTTATAATTTATTTCTTCTTTGCACTAATACAATGAAAAAGTGGACTTACTGTTTGTTCTATGTAATTTTGGAATGACTTTACTGGTCTGGCCCACTTGAGATCAGATTAAACTGAATGCGGCCCCCAGATCAAAATTAGTTTGACACCCCTGGTCAAGTGGTTCTACACTTAAACCTCCTTCCTGATGGGAGTTGGGCAAAAAGTGTGTGTGCTGGGTGAGTGGGGTCCTTCATGATGCAGGTGGCCCTCTTCCTGCATCTGGAGGTGTAGATGTCTGTGATGATGGGGAGACAGACATCTGTGCAGCCTTCACCACTCTCTGTAGAGCTTTTCTTTCTGAAGCTGTGCACCCTGCATGCCCCATGTTGATGCTGGAGCACAGGATGCTATCCACTGCACACCTGTAGAAGGAGTTGAGGACTGAGCTACTCAGACCAGCTCGTCTCAGCCACTTGAGGAATTAGAGTCCATACCATACCATACCATTTTATTTATAAAGCACTTTCAACAGGAACAAGTCCACACCAAAGTGCTGAACAAATGGTAAATGGAGCTTATTTATATAGCGCTTTCCAGCCCCCTGTGAGGAGCCCCAAAGCGCTTTACAATACCAACCATCCACCCATTCATTCAAACATTCAAACACCGGTAGTGGTAGCCTGCCTTGCAAGGCGCCATCCAGACCTACCGGGAGCAACTTGGGGTTAAGTGTCTTGCCCAGGGACACAACGACACATGGTGGGCGGATGCGGGATTCGAACCTCCAACCTTCCGATCGGGGGTCGACTGCCATTACCACTGTGCCACGGCCGCCCACAAACAAAACAAACATGTAACAGGCAACACAGACAATGAAGTACAACACAAAAAACATAAAAACATTGCAGATCATAAGTAAAACGATCAAATATAAATCAGCTGGCATTGAAAGCAATGGAGTAGTAGTGAGTTTTTAACCGGGATTTGAAAACTGAGAGGGAGGGGGCCTGTTTGATGAGCAGCGGTAACTCGTTCCAGAGTCTTGGGCCTGCTACAGAGAACGCCCTGTCACCCCTGCGCTTAAGGCGAGTTTCTGGAACTCTTAAGAGTACCCGGTCCTCTGACCTCAAAGCACGTGGAGGGACATATGGGTGTATCAGATCCGAGAGATAGGCGGGGGCGAGACTGTTCAGCGATTTGTAGACATACATGAGAATTTTGAATTGGATTCGAAGATGAACCGGTAGCCAGTGAAGGGAGGCCAAGACTGGTGTAATGTGCTCTCTTTTGCGTGTGCTGGTTAAAAATCGGGCAGCTGCGTTCTGAACCAGTTGTAATCGTGCAATGGTGGCTTGACTGACGCCAAACAGAAGTGAATTGCAGTAATCAAGCCTAGATGTAATGAATGCGTGAATCACTGTCTCCAGGTTGTTTTTTGATAATATGGGCTTCAGCTTAGACAGACGCCTCAGCTGGAAAAAACAGGATTTGACGATCATGTTTACATGACTGTTGAGTTTCATGGAAGGATCCATTATCACTCCCAGATTTGTGACTTTTTGTTTTTCGGACAGGGGTAGAGCAGAAAGGTCAATGCAGTGGTTCGAGGTTGTGTCATTGGGAAGGAACAATATGGCTTCAGACTTCTTATCGTTGAAGCTTAAGAAATTTAAAGCCATCCAGTCCCTGATGTCAGCCAGGCAGTCGAGCAGAAACTGGACTGGCATATGGTCTGAGAAAACATTGTACCCTATTTCAAGGTTTGAAGCGGTCACATCACATGTTAAAACAATGTCCAATAAATGTCCACGCTGCTGCGTGGGAGAGTTCACGTGTTGAGTTAAATTAAATGAGTCCAATAAATCTAAAAAGTCCTTAACCATGGGCTTCTCAGGACAACACACATGCAAGTTGAAGTCGCCTCAAATGACGACCCAAGAATATTTAGCTGTAATTTCCGCCAGGAAATCAGAAAAGTCACTGATGAAGTTCTTGGAACGAGGCGGCCGGTAGACAAGAGCACAAGAGTCTGATGAGCTTTCTTGATCAGGCTGGTGGAGTTGTTGCTCCAGCTGAGGTTGCCAATCAGGTGTACACCCAAGTACTTGTAGCTGGAAATAATTCCACCGCAGATCCTCCTATGTTCGGGGGTGGGGGGGATAGGTGTATTTGTTCCTTCTGAAGTCCACAACCATCTTCTTCATCTTCACATTGATGTGAAGGTTATTCTCTTTGCACCAGCTCTCTAGGTGTTCCACCTCCTACCTGTAGCTGGACTCATCGTTGTTTGTGTTGCATCCCACCACTGCTGTATCATCTGCAAACTTTAGAATGTGACAGCCTGGATGAGTAGGTGAGCAGTCATATGTGAGAAGAGTGAATGGGAGAGGGCTCAACAAACATCCCTGAGGGAAGCCAGTGCTGAGGGTTATGGTGGAGGAGGAGAAGTTGTGGATCCTCACTGATGTGGTCTATTTAGCCATTTTCGCACTGCACGGCCCTCCCCGGCTCTCCCCGGCTCCACCCTGCTTCTAACCCGGGTTCGGCGTGTTCGCATTTTCCTTTTCCGCCCGGGGTCCGCCCTCGTTTTGGAACCATCTCCACCGTGGTTCTTATCGGGCCGAGCCCCACGGACCCAGTTTGACGTCATGTACTGCTCACATTTGATTTGTTGTTTGCAGCAGGGGCGGGACTCATTCAAACAACAACCTCAGCGCGAGCTGATTTCATTAATATTTAACTACAGAAACCCCTAAAATAATTGTTAGCTGAATTAGTGTTTCTGAGTTAAATTTTTGTTAATGACTGATTACAATTCAGCTTATGTTAGGACGTAAATAACACGAAGCGCGCACCCATAGCCTACAGAGCATTTCCGCCTTTCAGCGCGAATGCTGAAGTTCTATAAAATATAACTAATATTCTCTAACTCTTGCGCGTAGCCAGGGTTTTAAAGTATAACTGATAATCTCTAAATCCTGCGCGTGCCAGAATTTTACAAGGGGCGAATCCTTCATAGGAAAGGTTGACTCCAAAAAAACTAATAAGCCGCCGTGGCGCAAAGGGATAAGCTCTCGGCTTTAAGCTCACATTTTATCTTGACCCGTAGGCTACGAGTTCGAATCTCAGCTGGGTCAAGTTATTTTACGTTTGTCTTTTATTGGAGAAAATAAAAAGAAGTAGTTTGTGTTAACATAGCCTGGCCCTCGCCTTCCTGCACAGCTCCGCTCAATTCTCATTTCCCTTCACTGCACAGTCTGGGACTTCTCTCATAGACAACGATTTCTCCGGTAGATTTTTGACCGGACCAATCAGAGAACAGAAGGGGCGGAGTTTTTGGCCCCTAACCCACGCCCCCACCTGTCCCAGCGCAGCCAGCGAGCATTCGCATGTTCTCATTCAAAGCGATGCAAAGCGATGCAGGACTGTTTTATATGTGACACAAATTTATTAATTTCCCCTTCTTAATCCCTTATCTGGAGTTTTCTTTTGTTTTTTTTCCCCAAAAGTCAAGTAATCGCTCCCTCCTCCCTCCTCCTTCTCCTCCTCACCCTCCGCTGAGTGAAATGAACAAGGAAATGCCTCAGGTTGTCACGAGAGAATTAAAGTCAGGTTTTACGTTGCTGCCCGAGTCCCATCAGATTTCCTGGTCTTCTGGTGTGTTGGACCAGCGCTCCANAACTACTTCCAACTATATTTAGTTTCAAGTTATGCTAACATATCTTATTTTTGGTTATTGCAGTTAAAATTATGCTTTTTAAGCTATTCTTCAGCATTTTCTGCCTTTTTTCCACTTCTTTCTGCTAAATTGAGCTACTTTTGCTTCTTAAAGTTGCTTTCTGCTATATTTAGCTATTTTGTGCTATTTTAACTAAATTTTAGCTGTTATCAGCTAAAGTTAGCTTTTTTTAAGGCTAATTTCAATTTTTGGTGGGTATTTCAACTTGTATCTGGTTAGTTTCATGCAAACTTCTCATGGTACTTAATTCTTGCCACATTTTAGCTGCTTGATAGCTAGTAAATCAATATTTTTCATACAAAGGATATTTCACACAAAGGATATATGTGCCATATTTTCTATACCTGGCGACCATTTTGAGGTAAAGTTTTATACACTTTTGAGAATTCAAAAATAGCAGTTATATTGTAGTTAAATTTTCAGTAAATTTAAAATAATAAAGACACAAACGCATTTGTTTCATTTCACTATTTCTTTTATTCAGACATGATTTTTCAGGATTTCAGCAATTGCATTCCAAAACAAATCATTGCCTTTTGCACTTAAATGTACATTGTCTCTCAAAAAGAGCTCTGACTTATCGAACAATATTTCTGGGTGATGTACAATGTCAGGTTTTAAAAAATTGCTCATTTCCCTGTTGACAAACTTTCTGGTTTTGTCAATTTTGGCTGGGGGTCCATACCTCCAGTGACATCGCAGATTTATAGCAGACCAAATTATTTTCATTTTTGGAAATACCGGTTTCAGGTACTTCAAATCTTTTTTCATTTTTTTTACAAGAAGCAGTCCCTTCATTTTCCCGAGGTCATTTCCACCCAAGTGGATCACAAGGAGGTCTGGAGCGTTCCTCTTCTTGACGCACTGGTTGAACATGGGGAGAAAAGAAGGCCATGTCAGTCCTCCCCTGTTTCTGGGGGCTCCTGGCACACCACAGGGAAAAGGCTGGGTCTACTTACAAAGTTAGCGCACTCCTCCAGAGAGTGCCCCAACCTGTTCAGCCATTCCTCCCCGTGGTTTTCTTTCAGCTGCTTCAGCAGCCATGCTGAACTGTTGCCCTGCGTCCTGTCTCTCATCAGCCTGATCACTCGTATGTCACAAGCATACCTGGAAGACACATTAACAAAGTATTTATTTAGCAGTTACATGTAATTTAATATCTTCATTCTTCCAGTTACATTTTACTAAATGTTTTACTCACTTTTGGGTGAGGATGAGCCAAAATAGTTTCTGGTGCGTCAAGTCCAGCTGGTCTCGGATGCTCTGGGATGTTGGCGACGATGGAGAATGTAACGAGGCTGTGAGCCATAGCTTGGGCAGCAGCAGGGAAGACGGTGGTCGTATCGGCTCAGTCCATCACGGAGGCAGAGGCTAGCGTTAGCCTAGCCATGCTAACTCCTTACACCTGCACTTTTATACACACTGAAAATGTACAAAATACTTGAGTCAAACTCATACCTGGTTCAAGTTTCCTTTCAAATGTTAACACAAGATGTTTTCCCAACCAGTTTGGCTGTCGTGCTGCCTTTTCACCGGACTTTTTGTCAAACAAATCAAATGCGCGCAAACGTATTTTCTTGCCGTTGCTCCGAGCAATCTTGCACATGCGCAGTCATGACTTGTGTATTGGACCGCTGGGAGATGTAGTCCTTATTAACAAACTTCTGATTGCTATTTTCAAAATGTTTGCTGAAAATATTCAGCCATTGTGGTTAAAAAAATAAAAATAAATAAATTTTGTTTTATGTTTATGAATTCTGAAACAAATTTTCCCACAGAGTCAAGAATGGCTAGAGGCCATTCTTCTGAGAATAAAAACATCAAAACAGTAAAGCATGCATGTCCAGTTTGCAGTACACCAGAGTATTTTTATTGGTGACCAAACTATTATAAAAAAAATACAATTAACGTGTTCATCCTGTCTACAGCTACATTTGTTTAGATCGTTCGGCTCTGTCAGAAAGTGTCAGATAACTTGGAGTTTGTGACTTTTATACTTAGCATTGTTTTATTTTATTTAAAAAAAAACTAGAAACACGATGAGAGCTCTTGAATTACTTCTGATCAGAATTAATTTCTATCTTCCTCTGCTTCCTTTAGCTGCCATCTTGCTAATTTTAGCATTTGGTTATGTTGCGGATTACACCTTACTTTCCGCTCGAGTTGGTTTTTTGTTTCTCTTTGGATCGAATGCTGGAGTGAAAGACACGACAGAAAAGGTACTTGAAATTCCAAACCCATTTTAATTAATCATAAGTTTAAAAGTCACAGAATACATTTGTTTTATCTTATAAAACCATTACATTTATTTAAAAGACATGGACAGTGAGAGAAAAAGAGAAAAAAGGGAGGAGGCAGGGAGAGAGGGGGAAAAAGAGAACATACAACCTGATCCGTGGGCTTGCTTCTGCATTGTCTGTTGGAGGATGGAAACTTATACTTTTATACTCTTCTGTGGGGGTTGCCTGCTAGATCAGAACAGTTCTGATACTTTTCTGAGCATACATGCAGAGCAAGAGAGAGTGGCTTTCAGTAGCCTTCTCCCCCGTCATATATTCTACAAAGTCGTAAAACTGACAAAGAGGCGCCAGGTCTCCCTCCTCCCCAGGCCAACCAGAGGCCAAGGCAGACCAAACTGCAGAACTGTGTTCCTGCTCACAATTCTCTGTTTAACCTGTACCTGTGTCTTTTAATAAATCTTTATCATTCTACAAGAGAGACTGGTCATTTAACACCGTTAGAAAATTCGAGAGAAATGGGAACACGAAGACAAAAATTTTATTTCATAACAAAACCCCCTTTGGACCTCAATTCCTGAGGTCCATCTCAAAAGAAATAAAATCACACACCTAATAACGCAGCTAAACTCATATATACACAATATTCAATCAGTTTTTTCAAAATCCTCCAAGTTATAGTTTTTTAACAAAAGCAGTTGCCGCATCTCTTCAGGATCTCTTTTCTCCAGGGTGGACGTGATAAGTCTAACCGTCAAAGACCTTAAACAAGGCACACAGCAGCACCCGCAAGTTATAAGTATGCTTAAGGAAATAGCCAATGATACCATTATAGATACAAACACCTGTTTCCAGGGACCGAAGATCTTTATCAACCAACTGTCCAGTGGGTCGTCCAGACCAGAATGAATTTATTAATATGCAAATTGTAGAATATAAGGAAATACATGCAAACTATGAACGATAATAATAGTAAGCGCTTTAGGATATTGCAGAATTATAAACCTTAAGTTTCCCAGTTTCCTCCTCCAGCAGCAAGGCAGTTGTCTCCCTTGAACACACAAAAATAGAGAAAGAACACAAGATTTATATCACTATCACAGAAACATTAATATACTTTTGAATGTGCCACACGTACTCAGGGGCATTCCCCTGGCGTTGCTCGGGGATATTGAATCCTCCTATGTCCCCGAGTTTTCTTCGTGTAATGTGAGACTCTAATATGTAGTGTTTTTATCGTTCTAGGTGTCTGTTCTATGTGTGCATATTCCAGCACCGAGCGGCCCCATAAAACAGAGTCCTTCTGGGCCCCGCACGCAACTATACCCGGCTACTTTCGTCTATCAAGGCACGAGAGTTCGAATGCGACCTCTTCTTGTCGTCCAGCCCAATCTTTTAGCTCCTTCCTGGTTCACGGGTTGGAGCACACTGAACCGTGTGGATCCCCTGGCATTGACACGCACTGCCTGTGGTGTGCGTTCAGCGACCCCACACGGGTCCGTACTGACCAGGGCTGTCTGGTCTTGCCTCCCCCTCAGCTGGAGCATTTCTAGGAACCACCTATCATAAACAGAATGTGCCACAACAAACAACACCCAGTAAATTATAAATCAGTAATACAACGAATGAATCATGCATGTTAGTTGGGTTTGAGAGAGACTTAATCTTCATTAGGGTTAGTTATGAGTAGTTTTGAGGCGGTTCATATTTACAAAAATACTGTACCTTTTCACTCAGCTTATAGCAGAAATTACACACATAAAAGCAAGCGGCGGCAGAGCATAATTCACAAAACATTGTACACCTGTGGTTCTATACACCTTCTTCCTGAGTCAATGTCACATGTCGTCTAGTCAAGTCAATTGCGTATAAATCTACAGAACCACCATATTCCTTAACACCCTCTGATCAGGTCCATTTCAGGTTTGAGTGGTTTGAGCCTGCAGGCCAGGAAACATTTCCAAGGGGCGTCCCCCATCCTGCTTCACACACATTTCACAGAGGAGGAAAAAACATTGCTGTTAATTGCTCATTTGAAATATGCTTGCATCAATACTCCTTCCTCCATGACATGATTAAAGAAAATAAAACGTTCAAGACCGATGCCGTCTCAATATCAACGCAAGTGAACTTTGTTTATAACGCAAATTTATCAGTTATCTACCATCTTTTAGTTAGTTATTTCTAGGAACATTTTTCAACCTAGTTGTTTCTAGGAAACATTTACAATCTAGTTATTTCTAATTAGTTATTTCTAGGGACCAATTTCAACCTCTCTATTTTTAAAAACATCTGTCAACCTCTTAAACCCCCGTTTGAAACAAAACTCTACCTTGTTTCAATTCTGTATTCTGCACGCCAAAGTTATTTGGTTGTTAAATTGGAAATTGTGTCTAAATTTACCATCCTTTAACCTGAACACTAGTGTCCAGTGATAGGAATAACGGAGTTATAAATAAACGGCGTTACAAACAGAGTTATTTTTTTCATTAACGGGTAATCTAAGTAGTTACTATGTCTATCGTTACAACGCTGTTACCGTTACAAACACTAAAATGGTGTACGTTATTTTGTCTTCCGCGCGCTGTCTCTCGCTGCTTGTTTACTTTTTTTTCCCCCTTGGTGAGGGAGGGTGGAGGGGGAAGCAGCAGAGGGGAGGGAGGGTAGGAGCATAGACGTGGGAGCAGAGGGGAGGGAGGGACGAAACAATAAGGATGATGCTGATTGGCTAAGGTAGAGTGTCAGTCAGAGGTCAGCCAATCAGCGGTTTTGTTGTTCAGCTCACACGCTGCAGCAGGGAGCTTCAAATCTGAAAAGTTAACAGAAGTCTGGCAGCAATGGCGAGTCTGGAGGGAAAGTTGGCGTTTTCAAAGTGGAAATACAGAAATTACTTTACTCTCCTTGAGGTAAAAGGCAAGAACGTGCATGTGAAGTGTACATTATGTCCCGGAGCGAAGTGTACGTCCGTCGTAATCTGATCTGACAAGCATCTCACAACTGCTCAGGTAATTCAGCTTTTCAGTACTGTTTTAAAAGTACTTCATATTGTGAAAATGGTTCTTTTGTTTTTAAGAAAATTCTTGAAGAACCAGTTGTGTGAGAGTTTGATTTTATTTTACACTACAAAGCACTTATTTTAACTGTTCACTTTTATTTCTAAGAAAACACTTGAACACTGATATATACTATTTTGGAGTTATAGCCCCCCCTTTTGGAAAGTCCACGAGCCGCCACAGCTTTTTATCCACCTTTTTCGTATAGAAACACTACACTACCTAATACATGAAGCCCTATACGTCAGCTCTGTATGCTAGTTCGCCACGCGGTCCGGAGGGTCCAACAAACTCCCAGAACCAGCACGGCCCATAACTACCTGAGGGGCTTTCACCACAAAGTTTTTATCATTTTAATGTTTTATTTTTTCTGATGTCATATTTCTATTTAAATAAAATCAAAACTGTTTTCTTAAAAAAAAAAAGATTACAAGTTCCACAGTGATACGCTCGACATCAAGTGTTATTCCCCGTTAACAAGGCAGAGAAGAGACACCACACAACAACATCTTTTAGATTTACTTGGCCCGTTGCTGGATAAGGCCATTCTGGATGCAAGCAGATTGGATATTGTTCAAAAGACATTACTTTCACAACCGCTGTTAGACTATACTCCCTTTCTCCGCACTGTCCTAAACCGACGTGACATTGTGGGAGTTGTCAACGGGGGTGTAGGCCTATATTGGGACTGTAAGTGCACAAATGTGGAACTCCTACCATGGTCCAATAGTACTTTTTATCCACCTGTTTCGTATAGAAACACTACCTACTACATGCAGCCATATACGTCAACTCTGTATGCTAGTTCGCCACGCGGTCCGGAGGGTCCAACAAACTCCCAGAACCAGCACGGCCCATAAAAATTGCCTGAGGGGCTTTCACCACAAAGTTTTTATCATTTTATTTTTTCTGATGTGATATTTCTATTTAAATAAAATCAGAACCGTTTTCGTAAACAAACAAACAAAAAAATGTTTATTTTCCTTAGGTCCTTCAAAATCTACTAAGAAGAGACCTTGGAGTCTGCACGAAAAGCTTACTGTTCAACAGTATATGGCCTATTTCATAACAATGCAAAAGGTGCCACATAAAAAGGACTGTCAAATGTTCATCGATAAATCCTCCCCTGCTCTCCGAAGAAGGACGTGGCAAGAAGTCAAATTTTTTGTATACAATGAGATTAGGAAAAAAAAACTTAAAACGTTGATCGTTTTTAATCATAGATTTTACATGCTGTTTTGTAAAAGAATAAAGTTATTGTTTGAATTTTATTTTTTATTTCATTGTATTGGTTTTCTTTTCTTTTTGTTGTTGTAAATATAATTGTTGTAAATATAATTGTTGTAAATATATAATTTGTTTTTAGGTTATGAAATTAATAAAGAATTATTATTAAAAGGTACATTTTATTAGATTTTTTTTATTTTTTTTATTAGTGGTCAAATTTATATTTTTACTTTTAAAGAGTCAGAGTCAGAGTACTTTTATTAACATTGCACAAGTTTGCACCAGTACCACCAGTACACCAGGTTCAAGATCACAGCAAACTGGTATCTTGAGGACGTTAAAGAACTGCATTCACCAGCTGCATAAAGATGTGGTGCTTCACCAAATAACTGCTAAAGAGGCAAAGTTAGCTCACATTATTTCAGCACTGACCCTTGTGATGTGCCAGGACTTGGTCCACTCCAAAATCCCTCAGCTGCTTGGTAGAACTTGATTTTTATCTGTATCCTATTGTGAGCAAATGTGTTTCATTTAAACCCCTCTCTCTCAACCCCCTTAGACATGATGGATGATGATGAATCAGCTGAGGTATTGCTTCTACAGCTACTTTTCTGACCTCATCGCTTCACTCTACCGTCACCGGACTGGTGTTCTGACTAGCATGACTGTGTCCGAGGTGGAAGCTGCCAAGGTAGGTGATCATCCAGAGTCCCTGGGCTTTGTTGTGAATGTAAGTTGTGATTTACTAGCTCAAGGCACAGTAAATACAGCAGAGCATGGTGGTGAGCTAACCAATTTGCACGTCTCTTCCACAGGTGAGGAGCACAAAACTAAGCGTGCCTTTGGTCTGGCACAAGTGTACTTGGAGGAGTTCTCTTGGGCTAAACGGTGGCTAAAGATGAAGGCTGCTCTGAATCTGCCGGGGGAGAGGTTTCTCCACACGACTTCTAACAGCCCAGGTAAGATTCTCCTCAAGTATCTCCAGGTGATGTGGGAAGAGATGGACTGCCTACCTTCACAGACATCTGTGGCTACACATGTAAAGAACTTCCACAGCACTGAGGCTCGCCACACCTTGGCAAACTTCATGTGTCACGATACCTCGACCGCAGACAGATACTACGCAATGCATCTAGACACAGCAAGCCAGAAAAATCAAGGTCCTCTTCGAGCAGTCGACAACAACGCAGAGGCCCAGAGGCAGGAGAGCCTTGATGGGTTTCAGTGATCTGGAAAACTTGCATATTTTTGTTGGTTCTGGTTTAAATAAAAAATAAAAGTTCTGGTTTGTCATCATCAACAGAGAATCGCTTCTCTGTTTTTTGCAGATGATGTGGTCCTATTGGCTTCATCAGCTCGTGATCTACAGCTTTCACTGGAGCGGTTTGCAGCTGAATGCGATGCGGCCGGGATGAGGATCAGTTCCTCCAAATCCGAGGCCATGGTCTTGAGCCGGAAAAGGGTAGCGTGCCCTCTCCGGGTCGGGGAGGAGGTCCTGCCCCAAGTGGAGGAGTTTAAGTATCTCGGGATCTTGTTCACGAATGAGGGAAAACTGGAGCGTGAGATCGATAGGCGGATAGGTGCAGCGTCCGCAGTGAAGCGGGCGCTGTACCGGTCTGTCGTGGTGAAGAGAGAGCTGAGTCAAAAGGCAAAGCTCTCAATTTACCGATCGATCTACGTTCCCACCCTCATCTATGGTCATGAGCTTTGGGTTATGACCGAAAGAACAAGATCTCGGATACAAGCGGCTGAAATGAGTTTTCTCCGCAGGGTGGCTGGACTCTCCCTTAGAGATAGGGTGAGAAGCTCAGTCATCCGGGAGGGACTCGGAGTAGAGCCGCTGCTTCTCCACATCGAGAGGAGCCAGTTGAGGTGGCTCGGGCATCTGGTTAGGATGCCTCCTGGACGCCTCCCTGGTGAGGTGTTCCGGGCATGTCCCACCGGGAGGAGACCCAGAGGAAGACCCAGGATACGCTGGAGGGACTATGTTTCTCGGCTGGCCTGGGAACGCCTTGGGATTCCCCCAGAGGAGCTGCTCCAAGTGGCTGGGGAGAGGGAAGTCTGGGCCTCCCTACTTAGGCTGCTACCCCCGCGACCCGACCCCGGATAAGCGGAAGAAAATGGATGGATGGATGGATGGTTTGTCATAGTTTTCTATTTACCTCCACACAATGGGCCTCATGCAAGAACATGTTCGTATTTTTATCCTAAATTTCTCTTACTTTTGTTCGTACGAAGCGTTCGTACGAACATGCCACGTCAGATTCAACAAACTCTTCTATCCTCAGGAAAAGTGTGTAAATGAGCAGCGCAAATAATGATGAATCCCACCTGTTCTATTCACCTGCTCGTGCATGCGGAGAGGTTATTTACATAATTAGTGGTTAGGGCGTTTGACGCGTCCCGGCCACTACACATCCTGGGGTGTCTATGAGTGCACACCTAATTCTCCAGTTCCCCGAGCGCCCTCTGGCTGCTCACTGCACCACCTGGGGTGGTTGGGTTAAATGCAGAGACGAATTTCGTCTGTGTATGGGAAACATACGCAGATGACAGACAAACACATTATTATTATTATTATTATTATAATTCCCACACCTCAAAACACCAGGCCACGTTTCCTGCCTCAGAGCAGGAAGTGTCCATTCATTCAAAATCGAGAAGTAAAAAGAAGAACTTTACACGTTCGGAGATTGAAGTTCTGCTCTCAGTCGCGCTGTCGCGCACCGCTACCCCCCCACCCCCCCGCAAGTGTCGGATGTGTTTTTGAACAAAAGCATTTTAAAATGTCTCGAAACTACAGTTACCTTCATATTAATATTAGTGCATGTTGCATGTGTTGATGAACACCTGTCCAATGTTTTTTTATTTTATTTAAAGGTACGTCAATGCGTGCATGGAGTAACATCTGTCCAATGTTTTTTTATTTTATTTAAAGGTACGTCAATGCATGCATGAATAAAGATGTGTCCAGCGCTCTCAGCTGTGGTTTTTAATTTATTTAAACCTCTGAAAAAGTGCATAGGAGCATGGACCTGTCCGTGCAAAGTCAGTGCTCCTAGCTCCGGACCCGTTGCAGGACTTGGTCGGACCAAGTCTCCTGTGGGGGTCTCGGTGGGATGTTGCTCGTTTCTCGGCCTGCATAGAATCATCACTCTAGCACATTCCTAACCGGAGATATTAAATAAAAATCGAAATAAAGGCAAGTGTCCGCAACACCCGACTGTAGAGCAAGGGGGGTGCAGCCACATAGCTCCAGCTGGGAGTGTCCGATCTGGACGTGTGATCCCTCGTTGGAGTCGTCCGAGTCTCAGCTACACTACCCCCACCGGGGAGTTAACATTGAGACAATGCAAATATATTGTGTTTACATTAGATGTAATTTTTTGCCCAACACATCAGTTGATCCTTACCTCTGTGTGTTTATGTTTGTTGCAGATTTACCAACCAACCAGCAAAGATGACACTCACCAAAAAGAGACTTACCGGTCCTATTTGTTACAAATTCTACGTGGCCATGAGTTACCACCTGCGAAGGTCCCACTCTATTAAGAACGCGGATGAGCGCACGCTTTTACTGAACTATTGTTCAGGTAGGGTAAATATTAGAAAAGAGCATTACCCAGTGGAGGGATGTTTATATAGAAATCCCCGGCTGGACAAAAACTTATCGAGCAGCCATCCCGAATTAAACCAGGATGAGAAGGATAGGCTTATTTCTTCATTGAAAAAACTGTAACAATTAGGGAGCTTAGAGCCCTGAGGAAAACAAACCCAGAGCCACCAATGCTATCTTTCCTTGACTTGGAGGAAGAACCAGTAGAAGAATACGAACAGCAGGTGGATGTCGAATTTGGTCCGGAGGAGACGTTAGGAGAGGGGACATCATTTTGTCAAATGTGTCACCAGAAAGAGCGGCAAAATGCTCACCTGAAGGACCAGTTGGGAGACCTACGTGTGAAGTAGAAACAGCTCACACGTAGGTATATCCGGCTGCGTAAAGGGAAAGGGATGGTGAGTCACATGAAATGTTCACAAAACAGTCATATTTTGATGAGAATGTGTCAGTAACATATGATTGCTTTCACAGAAAAAAGGCAAAGTCAAGAGCAGCCCCAGGATTCAGACCACGAGTCGGATGCCCCATCACCACCACGGGAGACACCCCCGCTACCACAGGATCCAGCCTCACTACCACAGGATCCAGCCTCACTACCACAGGATCCAGCCTCACTACCACAGGATCCAGTCTCACCACCACAGGATCCAGTCTCACCACCACAGGAACCAACCTCACCACCACAGGAACCAACCTCACCACCACAGGAGCCAGCCTCACCACCACAGGAGCCAGCCTCACCACCACAGGAGCCAGCCTCACTACCACAGGATCCAGCCTCACTACCACAGGATCCAGCCTCACTACCACAGGATCCAGCCTCACTACCACAGGATCCAGCCTCACTACCACAGGATCCAGCCTCACTACCACAGGATCCAGCCTCACTACCACAGGATCCAGCCTCACTACCACAGGATCCAGCCTCACTACCACAGGAGCCAGCCTCACTACCACAGGAGCCAACCTCACTACCACAGGATCCAACCTCACTACCACAGGATCCAACCTCACTACCACAGGAGCCAACCTCACTACCACAGGAGCCAGCCTCACTACCACAGGATCCAACCTCACTACCACAAGATCCAGCCTCACTACCACAGGAGCTAGCTTCACCACCACAGGAGCCAGCATCATCACCCAAGGAGCCAGCCTCCTTGCCAACCCAGGAGCCAGCTTCACCACCACAGGAGCCAGCCTCCCTGCCAACCCAGGATCCAGCCTCACTACCACAGGATCCAGCCTCACTACCACAGGATCCAGCCTCACTACCACAGGATCCAGCCTCACTACCACAGGATCCAGCCTCACTACCACAGGAGCCAGCCTCACTACCACAGGAGCCAGCCTCACTACCACAGCAGCCAGCCTCACTACCACAGGATCCAACCTCACTACCACAGGATCCAACCTCACTACCACAGGAGCCAGCCTCACTACCACAGGATCCAGCCTCACTACCACAGGAGTCCAGCCTCACTACCACAGGAGCCAGCCTCACTACCACAGGAGCCAGCCTCACTACCACAGGATCCAACCTCACTACCACAGGATCCAACCTCACTACCACAGGAGCCAACCTCACTACCACAGGAGCCAACCTCACTACCACAGGATCCAGCCTCACTACCACAGGATCCAGCCTCACTACCACAGGAGCCAACCTCACTACCACAGGATACAGCCTCACTACCACAGGATCCAACCTCACTACCACAGGATCCAACCTCACTACCACAAGATCCAGCCTCACTACCACAGGAGCTAGCTTCACCACCACAGGAGCCAGCATCACCACCCAAGGAGCCAGCCTCCTTGCCAACCCAGGAGCCAGCTTCACCACCACAGGATCCAGCATCACCACCCAAGGAGCCGGCCTCCCTGCCAACCCAGGAGCCAGCTTCACCACCCAAAGAGCCAGCATCACCACCCAAGGAGCCAGCCTCCCTGCCAACCCAGGAGCCAGCCTCACTACCACAGGAGCTAGCTTCACCACCACAGGAGCCAGCTTCACCACCCCAGGAGCCAGCCTCACCACCCAAGGAGCCAGCCTTGCTGCCAACCCAAAGAGTGTCTCATTCTCCACCCAGAAAACATGAACAAAAAACAAAACATTTGATAATAGAGCAGGTGAAACTAATACAAGTCAAAGCCCAAAAAAGACTGTTTACAACACCAAGCTCACCCCCCAAAAAATTCAAGACCCCATCGCCACATCCTCAAACCTCCCAGCCTGCAAAAACGCCAGCACCGGCGCCCAAGAAACCTGGTGCTAAGCGGAAGGAATTTCCCATTCCTTCTTATTGCGGTAGGTAAACAGTAACAAAGGAGTGTATTTTATGTGATATTGTGGACCTAAAGGTATTCGTTTGTCCTTTTTACAACAGTAACTTCCTGAACGTGTTCAGTGACTACGTTGTCAGTGGCGACCCCAAACAAAAGGAAAATGCATTGGCAAAAATGACGAGGATTAATCACTTCATTAATTACATGGCCTTGGGCAGCGCAGTCACCAGTTACTGGTTGTTCCTGGACAACCAAAAAAATTTCAAGAGTAAGTGGCTCTGTTGTCAGCTTCACTCATGTTTTTAAACTAAATAAACATCTGGAAGGTGTAACTAATTGCAAAACACTTTTTCTTCTGCAGTTGGCCTACATTGCTTGAAAGCCAGGACAAGTCAATAAGCACCATCATCATTTATGTCCGGAGCGTGTAGGAGTTTGTACAGTACATGAAGGACACACCCCCAAAACACTGCCGCCTCACCAGAAATCAACTTTTTTCTGTCGTCCGCTGTGCACGTGACTTGCTAAAAACCCTGCAGAAAAAATTAGTGGTTCATCAAATTTCAGTGAAAAAAGCAAAGCAGGCCCGGACGATCAAACTTGAGACCCTGGCCACGTGTAAGAACATGGCCAGAGCCAAGATACCTCAGCTGCTGGGTAACAATTCACTAGAAAACTGTCCATAATTATTTGAAAGAGCTGAACTTCTAAAAGTTGTTCATTCTTTTTTTTTCCTTCAGGAGAGATGGAAAGAGAGGACTCCCTGCAGCTGAGGTATCGTTTCTACGGGTACTTCTCAGCACTGATAGCGTGTGTATTTGGTCACCGTCCAGGGATCCTGACGAACCTCAAGGTTTCCGAGGTCCTGGAAGCAAGACAGTCGTCGCAACAAACATCTGATGGCTTCTTGATCAATGTGAGTAATTTACTGTTGTACGGATACAATTTTCACATTGGTTTTACTAATGGCCTTTTGTCACTCTGAACTCAGATCTCACAGCACAAGACCAGCAAGACTTATGGCTATGCACAAATTTTCCTCCGTGAGGACGAGTTCTTGTGGATGGAACAATGGCTCAGGATCCGATCAAGGCTCAATCCCGAATCCCTGCTTGTCTTTTTCACTGGCTCAAAGAACCCTGCAATAAATCTTGTGAAGTATCTGCAGGTGGTCTGGAAAGAGATGGGGCTGCCAGGACGCACCACGTTCATAGACATCCAGACCGCCGTGTCCACCTATGTAAGTACTACTACAGCCTCTTAAGTTAAGCTTCACCTGAATGGCTTAACTGACACTTTTTTGTCTCTCATCAGGTAAGAGACATTCACACTACAGACAAAAGAACAAGGATAGCACACTTCATGTGTCACGACCTAAGAACATCTGACAAATTCTATGCACTCAGCCTAAATCCAGCCCAGGTCAGGGAAATTAGGCAGGACATAGAGATGTGCGG